>VWZS01006620.1:174187-191076 GCA_013397075.1 Rhabdornis inornatus
AAAAAAAAGGAAAGGAAAAAAAAATACTTGCATCACCACAAAAACACTGAGCACAACACAGCATTAGATTGCAAAGTGATGTAACTGAGAAATACACTGCTTTCTGTTTTCACAGGGAGGCCCTTTCCCTGTTTCCAAAAATAGTACAGCATTATGTTTTGCTGGTGGGTGGGTGAGTGGGTGTGGGGTGGAGTGTATGTGTGTGGGGGGAGAAATCAGTCATCTCTTACTGGATCCCTACAACCTCATGAACCTTTCAGAATTATGCTTCACATACTGCAAGCAGCAGAACTGATGGCAGTATCCACAGGAAAATGAAATCGAATGAAACCATCAAAAGCATTGCTGCAAAAACTGTTAGATTAATTTTTATCCTCGGCCTTTATTGCACATATTTGTACTACTGAAAAACAAGCTGCCACACATGGAAAATATTACAATGTATGAGAGAATGCCTTTGACTGTCATTCCTAAACAAAATATTTTCTCATGCAAAATAGACCCCAAATACAGAGCTTTTTTTCATTTTTTTTTTCTCTCAGAAAAAGAATGCTGCTTATTTGTTGCATGTTTTCTGAGCTGGTTAAATAAAGGCATAGATGGCTCAAGCACAGCTCTATATGGACAACATTAATTTAAAGTTCAAGTTAAAAAATGTATTTTCGTGGAACTAGTTTGATCATTTTAGATGGAAAAAAAGAAAATTGTCATTTAAATACCAGCTGTGTTAAACCCGTAGTTAAGAATGGACTGTCTTTGAAGAGTGACAAGATAAGGCCAGATCTTGGTGGTAATAACGAACCTTTACAATACTGCCTGGAGGCTGCAGTCAAAATGAGTGCTAGGTGTGGTATGAGTGTTCTGTAAGATGCAGTCCTCAGCCTGAAGACTTTACTGTAAAGTACATTAAATATTTTATAGGAAACTTAAGCAGCACCTAAGTGTTACTTTATTAAGAATGTAAGTCAAAACTAATAAATGCCAAATGGCTGGGAAGCCATAAAGGATGATTTTTAGTTCAATATAGTATATATAAGATGAGTTTTGCAAACTTTTACAGGTGTTAACACTTCCTTGCTGGACTGTTGACATTAGACAGCTCACAAACACTATTGGGGTCAACCCAGTGGTACAGACATTTAATACAGTCAGGCTAATTATTAGCTCCTTCACATGGATGCTGTCTCCTCACCAGGAGACACCTGACCTCCTGATGAAGACATCTCCTTCGACTTCTGGTTATCCTTCCTTTGATTTCACATGGCCACCTGGCTGTGGCCCATTGCTCCTGCTCTACAAGCCACAAAATCACAAGAACAACATCAGGCCATGTCTATCTTCCTCAGGAACAATCCCAGCAAAGCCTTAGTGCATATCCAGGTTCTCACCAGGGATTTGATAGGCTATGGGCAGAACAGCAGTCTGCAAAACTGCAAGAAATTCAGTCTATGGATACAAGGCAGGACTGCAGCACTGCTGAATCCTTCACTGGGTGGTGGCTGAGGTGCATCTCCCTGGGATGAGGGGAGACACCCAGAGCTCACATCAGCATCCTCCGAGGGACTGGGTGCAGCCAGAAATGTTCAGAAAGCTTTCAGAGACAGATGGCCACCTTCAAAGGCCCTGCTGGGAGAGGACAGCACTACCTGTGCATGGGCATGCTTCTCACCAGGCATCTGAGCCTGTGGAAGAAAGGGCAGCTCGTGTTTTCTTAGCTCCCTTGCTCTCTTCGTTGTGTTTTTGTAAAGGTCTTTATTAATTTTAGTGTGGGCCCATGTTTTTGCTCTTAGGAAAACCTTCCCTGTCAGCAGTCTCTCCCTGAAGCAACACCAGCTAAGAGTAACAGAAACCTGGGTTATTTCTGAGCCCATCCACCTTCTGTAAGAAAATGGAACAGAATTGCAGTAGCCAAGGCACTGAAATCATTATTAAGCAAATGTTGATGCCTTTCTATCCCCCAGTATAAAGGTGACTTCTTGCTCTGGAAATGATCTAATTGTACCTACTGAGAAGGAAGCTGGATTTGTAGGACTTGCATAAGTAGGCTACACCATCTTCTCCCATCCAAGATGTCCAGTGGCACAGACATGGCGAGGTGAGAACAAAAAATTCTCTTTTTTTCTGAAAGAGGCCTGTTGTTTGTTTGTTTATTCCTGGCAAAGCTACCCATTGCCATGGCAATATTTTGCCATTGATGGTGAAACCCCGTGTTTCATTTCCTTTGGCTCATTCACTGAAATCCACCATCAATTACCTAGGCACTTCTTTTTAATTAATACTCTAACCACATTGTGAACCTCCTGAAAACTTCTGCAGTGTAGTGTTTTCTTCAGTAACAAAAGCACATTCTGCAGCAGAGCAGTAACCTGACTCCAGTTTTGTCCATGCAGAGAACCGCCTGGAAGTTAGTTTTCGATTCCAAACCACATGCCAAAACAACTGCTTTTTCCAAAATTGCAATATTATGAATATTTATAACAGCCCCATCAAAAGAGAGGCATAATCACATTTTCCAGGGTCCTTTTCTGCCAAGCTCAGCATCTCGTTTCCTGACACGTAGCAGTTTAAAAACAAAGTGGTTCATGGATTTTCAGTGGCATAGCTTCTCTCCAGGCCGGCGACATTTGGCTCACCCTTCGCCGATGCCATCGCTGTTTGTTTGCGGGCCAGCGGAGCAGGCAGTGGCCTGCTGCGCCCACGGACCAGCGCCTGCTTCTCGCTCCCTGCTTGTCTTCCCGGGTGTTTCAGGGACTGAGTAGGCACAATGGCATTCAAAATTCATTTATTTTTCTTTCTGCAAGGTTCCAGCAGGGGGGATGAGGGAGTTGTGGATGCGTTCCTCGGTCTGCTTCCCATCACTTGACGTTCTAGCCAAAAACCCCGCACCTTGCCGTGCCGCGGAGGGGGCCGCGGGCTGGGCGGAGGGACGCTGCAGGGGGACACTGGCTGGGGGTCCCTGGCTGAGGGACACCGTTCGGGGCCGGCGCTGGTCCCGCGCCACCGCCTCGCCGCGGCCCCGTATCCCGGCAACGCGGCGGCCGCGGGGGCGAGGCCGGGCCCGGGGGAGCGCCGGGGCCGCCCCTTGCTCTCCATGGCGCTGTGGGCTCTGCCGAGCCGTGCCGTGCCGTGCCGAGCGGGGCCGGGCCGGGCCGTGCTGTGCCGTGCCGTGCCGAGCCGTGCCGAGCCGTGCCGAGCCATGCCGTGCCGTGCCGGGCCGCGCTGTGGCGGCGGGAAGGACCCTCGGGGACCCTCCTCTGCACGAACGTGCCGTCATGTTGCACCTCTCCGGTGCTGACCAGAGCCAACTACGCCTTAGGGACCCATGGTTTCCCACGCAGTCGCTCTGCGTGGTAAGAAACAAATTGCTGCTTCTTCCAATGTATCTGAATTGTTTGGTAACAAGAATTTTTGATGATAATCAACCATCTAAGAAAAATCTTGGTGCCAGTATATGACAGTCAAAATTAAAACTACTTTTGCCTGCTGCCACTAGAGGTATTCACCACCCACCACTGCTTGTGTTCTTTGATCAGACTTAGCACAACTTCCATGGCTTCGTTTCTAGAGCAAACATATGCATTCTTATTCTTATTCTTATTCTTATTCTTATTCTTATTCTTATTCTTATTCTTATTCTTATTACCCAAGCATACATTTTAAGCACATATTCTCCAATATCTGGTTAAAATATTAATACTTCTACAAGTTAGCCTGTTTGCTAAAATATTTGCAGGCAGCAAACACAAATGATCAGAACATAGAACAAAAATGATTTTAAAAAATTTAATATTTTTAAGATATTAACTCCATGTCAATGACTGTATTTGCATATTTGCATTAGACTAGAATGTTTTCATTACCAACATATGACAAAATTTGAATAAGCCTTCTGTGATTTCATGCTCATTACATTTCCCTTTGCAGATCCATATCCTGTTACAGTTACCCTTAATTTCATCCCATTTTTAGAAAACTGTGTTGCCTTTTCTCTGTTCAGGATGAGCTGCCTGTACATAAGTAGCCTAATCTAAAATCTGTTGGTGGTGATAATAAGACTTTCCTGTGCTTGGTGTTAAGCCCATAATATTACACCTCACAGATGGGCAATAGCCCTAATCACATCCAGTATTCACAGGTCTCCTAAAGAACAAAACATTGTCATTGCAATGGTACCACTGTGTTTGAAGCAGAAGGATTTTGACATCAAAGACTCCTACAATATCTCATGAATCTGAGTTTTTGCACTCTTGGCTCCACCCTTTTAAGAAATTCTGCAGCAAATGGCAAATTTAAAGCAGCTGAGAATGAGGCTGTACTTTCAGTAAACAAAACTAAGTCTTGTGAATTCTAAACAGTTCTGAAAAGACTATGCTTCCTGGTGGATCTGGCACCAAGAGTCATTGCCAGGAAGAGGCCTTCTGCAGGTTAGGCATAATAAAAATTGAGATGCCTTTACAACAGCTCATAGCACAGACAAGCTTGGGAATGATCACGAGACTGCCCAAAACTTTTTATTTGGGAAGTTCTTATGACTTTGCCCTATCCTGTCTATACAGGTTTGCATTATGAGTATCCTTCTTTATTATACCAGTTTCATTAAAAGCAGAACAACCAGGCCAGTCCCTGTGTCAAAAAGCCGAGGAAATGGGTGCTTAACTGCTGCCAGCTTTGGAGGAAAAAAAGACTTGGAGGGTGGTCTCCTTTCCCTTACGTAAAGTAGCCAGTTCACAGTTCACTGTGGACTTAGAAGTGATCGCCTCTGAAGTGAGCTCTCATGGCCAAAATTTCCTAGTGGTGTAGAACACTTGCTCCACTGAGCATATCCAGGTGAACGTGCAGGTGTCTCTGGAACTGCTTGCTGCTTTAGGTACACCAGAATTTGACCAATGACAAAAAATATGTCAGGAGAGATGTACTGATATCTGAATGATCTCTCTTTAAGAAAAACAGAGGCACAATGTATTTCTTTCAAGGGGAAGCCAGGCAAAATTAATCTATTTTTAGGTTTTATTTTGTTACAGCTAGGAACTTTCAACATCCTTATGATTCTTGATGCTTTGTTTGCTTCTAAGCTCTGTTATAAATCAGTGTGCTTTGCAACACCCAACCCAGTAGCATCACGTTAACTGCTCTCCTGATAACCAGACACTTTTCTCCAGACATTCACAAATAGTTCTCCTTTTGCTTCTGTTGTCTGTGTTTTGCCTTGAAAATGCTAACAATGGATATTCAAAACTGGGGGAAATGAAAGAGCAAACATAGAAGCTCAAGAGCAAACCAGAGCCCCATTCAAAGATGTATGAAGCTGTGCTACTTCATGGTTCACAGCAGGAACTGATACCACACCTAATACAGGGGGAAGTATAAGAAAAGAAACAATATAAAAGAACATGAGGTTTCCATCTGCTGCAGAAATCTGGATTTTTTTTCAATCTTTCAAGACAACTCTCAAGAAAATTTGCCTGTAGTTTACTCAGGGAAGATCAACTTCTCCCATGTTGGAAATGGGCACACTTTTGAGACAGTTAACATGCCCATCCATTTCAGTGGAACTGACATCACACTCACCACCTAGCATACATCCTATTGTAAGATTAAGTGCCCCCTCTATGAACCTCTCAGCGAGAAGTCTTGTTCAAATATGCAAGTTACTTTTTGCCCTTTTTCCCCCTACATAGCTCTATCAGATATTAAAACCATGATACTAGTGAGAGAATCTATGCTTAATTTCTAATTGCCAGCTTCTTCAAAACTGGTATCATGATTTTAAGAACATATTTCTGTGCAATGTTTCCTTAATAGGATGGTTTCTCTCTTCCCAACTCTTCCAAGTACTATTGATTCTGCTCTCTTCCACAGATCACCACTGCTGTTTCTGTTCTAATGCTATTCTCTAAACTGGATTAAATAAATTAGCTGGTAAAAGAACCAGAAAACAAATAAAACCCTAAATAAGCCTAAATCTTTCAAACCCAGCCCCCCTCCCCGAAATTGCCAGAGCCAGAACAAGCAGCTGAGGACAGGAGTGAGCAGACAGCATTGGTTTCACTGCTAGAGAAAATGCATAGGGAGCTGCACACTTGAGGGGCAGTTTCATTTTACAAATGCTCATATTTAAATGAACAATAGGACAGAGCTGGTGACAAAGTACCTCAGTCTCTACTGAACAGGACAAAATATGAACCTCATAAAACACCCCAGTATTTAGCTACCATTGTTTAAAAATTATCATCTAACTGGAGGACAGACTTTCAACCAGTGTACACAAACTGACACTTCATAATTATCATCTCCACTCTGCCAGCTCCTTGCACTCTTAATTTGGTATTTATTCATAGAATTTATTCCTTCAAGCCTACATTCAAAATAGGAGGGATAGAAAATCCAGTTCAGTAAGAACCCTGTATACAAAACAAAATGTCCCAGATTTTCTAGCATGAGCAAGTGCTTTCTACAGACCCAAAACAACATGCTACTGTCAGTTTTGCTAAATGCCATTTAACTGGCAGCTAGAAAAGTCTATAATACATTTCTTCATGGAAAAATGTCTGAGCTCTTCCAGTGTGCCAAGATGCTAATTAAAAACAGACGGCGTGTTACAAAATCCTTTCCTTGACCTGTACTATCTTACATGCCCTTCTGTACTTTTTCATGGCATTGGCTCCCTGAAGAATTATTCTAATATTTATAAACTTGTCTTTAATTTTCCTTGTCATTTTGCAGACAGAAAAGAAGTAACAAAATATTATTTATTTAAACGTACATAGGAAATTAATTTGTTACACGACAGAGACAACAGGCTTTTGAGGAGAAAATCTTTACTTCTTAGAAACAGGTTTCTATGTCCTGAATAATTTACAATGCAAGAAATCTTAGTGCCACTGAAGTCACTGAAATACTTCAAGTCAAAGCCTTGCTGGAGTGCCATGGACATAATGAACTGCACAATAGGAAGGATGTGCCTCATCAAACACATATTACTGTTTCATCATTGCTAATCTACATGCTTTACAAAACAGAGATTTGGATCAGCACTGAAACATTTTAAGGGATTGTTGGTGATAGCTCCACAAGTGTATTTTACTGATGTTTTTATTGTTCTCAACAACTCAAGAAATTTGGAAAAATACCTTATTTCAGTAAGAGTTAATCCTTTTTACCTTAAGCAAATACCAAATCTGCCTGACATCCCACCCTATGTTATGGCAGGCATGCTGCCACTGCACAAGCCTAGCACAGATTCTCCATCAAGGAAAGTGCTGCATTGAGCTGAACTCCCAGGTCCCTTTTTCTTACAAACCACATTCACCCTGCAGAGGAGACTTTGGAGGGCTAAAAATTTCCTTACATCTGTTTGCTCATATGCCAATATGCGACATATTTAGTACAGCTTTAAGAAAAGATTTGCTCTTTTGGCTGCTGGCCCTTTCCCTCTGCAGTGGGAGAACAAAACCAACACAGCATCTTTATCTAAGAACTGACTGTAGTTTTAAATACGATTTTCATAGCAACAGAGAAATACACATGTTGGTTATGACTGCTCAGAAGCTAAAGGATTTTCCCTACCTTGAACATGGAAACAGTCACATTTTAAGTTCAAAATTATTCCTAATTATCACTTTTGTGAGACAATAATACAAATACTATACAGCTGACTTTCTTTTTGACACCAATCACTTGTAGGCATCTGTAAGTTTCCACTGTTGCTGCCCTTGTGATTTAGGCAAGGAGTCATTAAAACTGGAGGGCCTAATTCCCAACCTCAATATAACACATAGTAAGAAGTAATAAGCTCCTTCATGAAGCAATATAGCTCCCCAGCTAAATAAATGGCACACAGTACTGATTAAACAAAGGCATATGTGGCCTTTTTTCCCAAGATTTTTTTTAGAAGCAAGTGGATGAATACATAAGAGAAAAAGACAAGGACAAAAAAAAAAAACAAAAACAGGTTTGAGAACTCAAGAGAACAGTTAACATCACAGAAACTGAAATGTTGGCTCCTAGGCATGGAAAGGGGGACCTGAGAAATTCACTAGAGAATTTCTTGGAGCAAGTAATGGCTGAAAAGAGCTTGGAACTGCAAACAGTCTCCTGCTGTTGAATTTTCTCTTCACTCAGGGAAATGAAGGCTATACATTCATTGCAAATAAAGACCGGATCAAAGACACTCAATTCCATTAACAATTTATTTTCTTAAACAGAACAATTGGAAATAATGACTTTTTAGATAACTGCTCAGGTCACAAATAGTAATACTGCTCTACTCCATGTTTCTGACACCCCTGCTTCCCCTTCAGGGAGGCAGATATCCCTTCATATGCACATTATATTTATACATATATATTAAGATCTCTCTCAAGAGCTATATAATAGCTTCTATTCACAGGCGAGCACCACAACCACTTATTCATTCTTTTCATGCTTTACCTGCTGTTTTCAAGGCTGCCCTGATGCTAAAAATAGCTCTGCATATTAGAGGAGGGTTGCTATAGATTCAGAATGGGTGATGTTCCAAAGACAGCTAAATC
Source organism: Rhabdornis inornatus (assembly GCA_013397075.1). NCBI lineage: Eukaryota > Metazoa > Chordata > Aves > Passeriformes > Rhabdornithidae > Rhabdornis > Rhabdornis inornatus. The sequence goes on from VWZS01006620.1 coordinate 182,719, forward strand.
CCTCCTTGCTGAGGATCTGTGTGGATGTATGTGATGGGCATCTGTGACCAGGGCTGTGATGCCCTTTCATAAAGACTCTTAGGCTCCAAGGATGGAGTATTTGTGTTGTTCTTAAGGCTGCACTGAACTGCAAATCAATACAAATCATGGATATCATCATAAGTTTAAGGCTTTGTTTTTCATACTGTAGTGTTAGATCACATACTAATGAAGCTAATATTCACATATTAGCTTCTTTTTAACTGGGAGAACAATTTAGTATTCTGTTGTATGGGCATATTTTTCTGTGGGTATTGATGTCTTCAAGTAAGAAAATATCAAAATGCTTCACTAGTCTTCTTACTTTTTCTAGTTCTCAACATTAGTGGCTGGACTATGACCATAAGATAAACGAGGTAGTCAGAATAGTATTTTCCTTTTGTTAACAGACTCATATTAAAGAAACCTGCCAAATACTGACTCTATTAAGGCTGAGGTTCAAATAAAAGTTTTACAGGGAAAGAGTGGCATGGATTTACTAAACCAAGATTGATAAAAAATATTAAAACATATCCTAATATAAATCTAAATAACACAATCCATCTTTTATGAGCAGTATATTTAAGGCCAGTGTAATGCAAACTTAAGATAATATTTTATGAAATGCTAAAGGAAATGTTTTTTCACTCAAATCTCACTTCAAATCCTGACCTTTATCTTCCATGTGGTTATGTTTTGCTTCCATTCAAGAAAGGCAGTCATCTAGATATGTAACTGTAAATATTTTGACTTACCACTTGCAAATTGAATGTGGTTTCAGCAAGTAGCAGGATCTCCCCCAGGGTACAAGCTGCAGTATTTCTTTTTACTTGCAGTAGATAACTTTCCTTGGTGTTTTTTTGAGTCTGCCATTTTTACTTCTGGAGTTGTAGATATTGCACAGCTCAGTGTTGCTGGCTATAAATATCATAACTTGATATTTGTAACTAAGTTAGACTAATGGTTGCCATTTAGGATAGTTATCTTTCCCATTCCACTTATATGCCATGGAATGAATAGTGTCCTGGAAATACTTTCAATAGAAAGGTTGATAGTATTTCAGTACTTCATGTCTTAATGATATTGGTGATTAAATAACATAAAATTGTATTTAATTTGAAATATAATCCCTATTATTTCCAAACCCTGGCAATCAGCAGTATACTTCTACTAATAAAAGGTCAGTTCTAGCAGAATGGCTCGTGGCATTATTAATTAAATGAGGTCTCACAGCAGTACTCTATAAACATGTTCATTAAAAACTCTGAAATAGGAATTTTTAACTGATTCATCCTACTTCAGTGCTCAGAACAGCTTTTTTATATCCCTATATCCTTCAGTTTTCACTGAAGGATCAGTCATTGATCACCTCAACCTGGATACTAACAGCCTCTACATGCAGCTACTGTACTACTTTACTATGTAATCACACTGAAATAATAAGATAAAGTGAGGGTCAATTCTGTCATCATTGTATTATATTATACTCTTATACCTTAGTTTTTTAAAATCTGACTGTGAGATTCCAAACGACTGCAGCACTGTATATTGCAAACAATCTCTGATTTATTTTCATTGCTTAAGGACATCCAGTGGAAAACTCTGTGATGAACTCATCTTACCAGGTCCACAGTAGAGTTTTCATGACTGGCCTTCTGGATTCCTGAGTTAAGAGCTCAACTTCAAAGTTAAGATGAAACACATCTCTAAAAAACAGGTGTTTTGTGGAACATCTTTGTAGGAATGAGACCATACTTCTCTATTAACCTCACATCTTAGACTCCAACTTTGAGGCACCTTTCTTTTCCAGGTTATGTAGAATGCTGGGTACACAAATACTGCTTAACTGCTTGCATGATTCAGATGACAGTGACTTGTCTGTCACCTTTTCATATAGAGGACTTCAGATTCCAAACATTCCCTGTCAATGATTTGTACCTTTCCTCAATTCTCATAAGTGAATATTATGAATAGATATACATGGTAGACATTATGCACAAAAATGCTTGTCAGGAAAAGAGGGAATGCATGTCTTTTCCACTACGGTTTAAAAATGCAATGGACTGTAACTTTGCTCATGTATTCTTTTTTCTCCTTCCAAAAAATCCAGTGGGAAACAATGTAATTTAAAAAAATAAGTACATTGCTTGTCAGTTGTTTTCTTTTATTTAGTTCCACATTACTAGATTTTACTTCTCTTGCTGATTATTTTCTATTATTTTTTAGTCTTATATAATAACTCTTATATCAAAATGGAAAAACAAATTTGCCTTTTTCTTGTATTTATGAAATTGGATGCCATCAGTCACTTTCCACCAAAGCAGATTTAGCCATAAAAGTAAGATTAGGCATTCTTTGCTCTCTTAGGAAATAGTTCATACTTCAGGGAATTTAAGCATAATGAACTTCTAAAATCCTCTCAAATGAAAACTGGAACATGGTGGAGGAGTTAGTTTCTATATTCCACTTACTTAGATGCAGGTTGATAAAACTAAGAAGTACTTTGTACATACTGGTAATTACTGTTAAATTAAATTCCTGATAGGCTGAAATCACTACTCAAGTTTATGCATGCCTACATGCATGTGTAATCTTGTAGTGAGCTTTGTTCTGAGCAGAGTTGCCAGACTAAGCTCTGGAGACCAAAATCACCTGCCATAAAATAAACGTGGAACTAGCAGTGGCAATTAAAGGGCACTAGACAGGAGTCTCCATAATATATCTTCAGGGGATTTATTTAGTAAAATTCTGTACATTTTGCAAAAATAAGCCAAATCTTTAGAGATAATATGGGGAGTTAATTCTAAGAATTATTTTTTATCAAAGTCTGATTTATTATTTCCATAACTGACTCAGTTGATCTTTACAGGATCAAGGTTGATGCTTTGAGTGTTGCCTTAATTACAACAAAATGAATGAAGAAATATGGTTTTCAAGATATTATTATAAGATTCTTGCATAACTCTGTAGTCATAGGCAAGAAAACTAAAATAGATGTTAGGAATTTAAAAAGTTATAGTTCTTCTATAGTGTATCTGTAATTCTTTAGCATGTTAAGAGTGGAAGTAATACTACCATCAAATAAACTGTGGAGCAGGACTTCAATTACTTCAGTCCATGATAATGAAGACTAAGGCTGCTCTTCTAATAAGAGTAATAAAAAACAGTAATAAAAAAATCTTGTGAATTTTGTATGAAGTTGAGAGGCCTTACATGCATCACAGGAGGTGGAGCTAGGGGAATAAATCAGATTATTTAGGCTGTATTTTCTAACATTGTGGCCTAAACTAAGATTCTGTTTACCAAATTGATCAGCTGAGAGTAAGGGTACAATTTCCACATCTTTGACTTCTTGAGAGATTTTCAGATCAACGGGAAGTTTCAACTTTATTTTTAATAAGAGCCTTTGATATTTGTTTTTATCCTAACAGCAGAACAAGCTTAATCTGAATTCAAGGTGTGCACTGTTGTCTTCTTCAGCTTTCCATGACTGTTTATTAAACCAATTTCTAAACTTTGGTCTCCAAATAAATGCTCTGTAGACAGACAATAGAACCAGCACCTTCAGTGCACTAGGCAGCAAGTAGTTGGGAGACTGGCAGTGATTTGTTCACCCTAGAGGTAGAGGAGCCAGGAATAACAAATGGGTCAAATTCTACCTCGTATGTCCTTCTGAAATGCCATCATCTGTTGGATCTGCCTTTAGATATACTAATTTTCAAAAGAACTGTTTTCCAAATTGCCTATCATATTGTAAGTCTTCATGTTCTAGAAATTCTGTCTCCACACAAGTATCTGACATTGATATCCAATAGTGTTAAACAGGAATAATTAAGAGAAAAATGTCCAGAGATAACTGGAATTTAGGAAATTAAATACTCTTATAATAGGATTAGATATCATATTATTAGCTCCATTTTATCTTATTAACAAGTGAAATGCAATACAATGATTGTGACTACTTATACAAAGGTCTGGGATTTTAGAACAAGGAAGGAAACTGATCATCAATCAGATGCTATTTTTTCAAAGGCATCTTTCTAACAATGATCATGCTCCGAAATGGTAATTGCAACTTCAAAATATCATAAAACTGCACAGCTGGTCTCGAAATAATGGACATAGCATGGGCTTGTCTATGATTAGTTTTTGTAACCGACTCTGTACTGGAAATACCTTTAAATACAGAAGTTCTTTTCTTGAGGAAATTACTTTATCAGCCAAACAAATAAAACTGCATTTGCCTTTTAGCACAGCAACATTGACATCTAGTGGCTAGTTAAGATTCATGTTTAATATTCCCTGTATGACACAAAAATATGGAACACACCATTTATTGAATTTGACAAACCAGATATGCACTGCCTGCTATCTCCACATAGCCTCTAGATGATTACAGAATATCACTAGTCTTTAATGACTGGTTTGGAGTGACCAGTGCCTGTGATGGGAACTGGTGAGCGTGAGCCATGATGTACAGCCCCACTGGTTTTCCCTGACTGTCAGGAAGACTTAAGCTTGGGAATCAGCTGCCTGATTGTAGTGTATACCTTCCTCAGGGCTTGCTGGGAGGCACAGTGCATCCCTGAAATTGTACATGGGTACAGCTAAATGAAAAAGAGCTAGAGTTACTGAATGTGATGTTACTGGCATATGTAAACGTCCATTTTTAGCTTTACTTGCTTTTTCTACAAATTACTAGGGGGCTTCAAATAGGAGGAGATGAAAATCAGGAACATGACAGATGCCAAAGTACTGTTTGTACAATGAAAACACAAAAAAGAAATGATTTGGCAACTTACTTCACAGACATGTAGGAGATAGGAAGTTGCCAGTATCAAATAGCATTAGAAAGTAATTTTCTCATTTGTCAACTAAAGAACTGACTTAATGGAGAAAGAGGAAAGATTAAACAGGGCAAGTCTCAGTTTTACTAGCATTCTTGATGGTTCCACATGTTCCACATTACTGTCTCATAATCAAACTCAAATGTAGTCTCCAGCAACAGCCCACAATGGATGTAGTTGTCAGTGACTGCCCTGCCTTTGCTCTCCACACCAGTGGGAGCTGCCTCTTCAGGCCTGCTGGCAAAGCCTTCTGGTTTGCTTCATTAAAAATTGGAACGATTTTTTAATTGGCTAACCAAGCTAATTTTGATTCAACAGATCAGCTGCTCAGTTTAAACAACTTTACCAGAAGATCTTAGGAGGCAATCATCTTTTGCAGGAAGGCTGATGTATTTCTTCCTGGCTAAATACTGTTAGGGAGTGAACATCTACGCTTCATATTTCTTAAAAATACATAGAGAAATCTGAGTCTGAACACAAGCAATGAAATGTAAGAGTTCTCCAGTATGCGACCTATATAGGAAGGTTAAAGTACTTTGTCAGGCTGCAAAAAGGGAAAATTGTGGGGATATATGTCTTCCAGTATTTAAAGATGTTATTCAAATGATGATCACTTCTTGCTTTCTGTACAAACTAGTGCAGAACATTAAGAAATTAATCCAAGTAGCAACAAAGAAGATTTTTCTTAGATAGTAGGAAAAACCCCTTTATACCTAAGAGGTTAATAGATTAAGATATTAAGCTGTGAAACCTCCTGTACCAGAACCTTTTAGGAACAGCTCAGTAAGTATGTCAGGTATAATTTTTTGAATTCTGCATCTCTATGATGTATGTACCATGTCTGACTTAAAACTTCTTGGATATACCAGGTATCATACTTTAGCCCATTCTAGATTTAGGGTAGAACTGAAGTTAAAGCTACAGTGATGTTTTCTCCTTTGTGGACCACAAAGTTCAGGGCCACTGTAATTTAAAACTATTGTTTCACATTACTGCTGACCTGATCTAAAAGAGAGCTGCTGCTGAAAGGGCAGCCCCTGTTTCTCACCTCCCACTTCCCTCCTGTCTCATTTCTCCATCCCTAACATTTTTTGCCCCACCAGGGTTACTCATTCAGACACCACATGAGGACAGTAACAGGAGCTAGGGTGGCAGAAAATTAAATTTTGCAGTTCAGCAGAAGTGGTCACATAAGCAATAGGGCCAGTTCAAGAAGAATGCTTTCTTCAGTGGCAGCTTGACTCACTTGTAAAGATTGGCATAGACTGACTTACTTGCAAAGGAAAGCAGTGCTGAGGTTTGGCTGTACAGTCATTGAAATTCAACTTAAAATGTAGCACCTCCTGCCCTGTAAAGAGTTATGCCCATCTCATCTGTCCTTCTTCCTGTATCTTCTAGTCCTGTGGGACTCAATACGAGAGAAGTGCCTTTTTGGTGTCAAAACATATTGTTGCTAGAATTAAACTATGGAGATACTCCCACTGGAGCAAAGTGTAATGCACATACCAAGGGCTAAGGACACGTTCAGTTTCAACTTCCAGTTTATTTAGGAGGCCATTTCTGAGCCCATTCCCCAGCTGTAGCTTACTGTAGCCCACATATAAAATGCAGTCAAGCGATGTTCTAAAGCAACACAGGTAGACATCAGAAAAGCATGGCATAGCAAGATGAAATTATCTAGCTGCTATTCCCAGAAAAGCTGTTTATAACATAATTTCAGCATCTACAGAAGCTGCTGTAGTTGGACTTAATGCAGTATTTTCCTGTCCCAGAAACGGTGTTTTTTCTATATGCAGGCTTTTGTGGCCACAACACAATGCCAAGAGATTCAAGAATTGTAAATCTTTCCTCTACCTTTCCCACTCTTCTTCAAAGTGCATAATCAATGATATGTTGGCCCAGTTTCCAGAATCATGTCAGGATTCATTCACACTAAAGCAGTCTGTCATTTCCATAAGACAGGAACAACAAAAAGATGCCTGCTATTACAGCTTTGAGGGTATACATTATTTATTTTGATATATTTAAATTATTAATTAGGATAATTCCATTTTTGCAACAGAGTTTCTGCCCTTTAGAGGAAACAGGCTGCATTCAGTAGGACTTCAGCAGAATACTGCATGCACTCCAATACGTACAGTGACACTCAATTCCTTTCCATGGGACACTTTAGCATCATCTTTGCATCCCTTCACAGCAATAATGACATAACAAGTAACACGAACACTAGGTCAGGAGAAAAGAAAAATCTGAAAATAGAGATTTAGCAGCCAAGGTAAGGAGATGCTCTGTCAACTATGGTGTGTGATTGCCTTAATGCAGAAAAGCAACTACCTACAACTTATATTTTACAACTTGCATATTACAAGGGCAGCAGCAGTATTTAAATGTTTAATATTTCCCTGTATTAAGTGTGTCTGTGGTTTAAGTATCCAGGATCAATAACACAACTGGAAACTCTAACACGGTCCAGAAGAAAGTACCTGCGATGGACTACAGCATTTCAGACCTCAGCAGTTCAGGTTGTGTTTGACAGGAAACTATCAATTCATTGACAGCTAATTGCTGTATCTGATGACTTAATGCCGAAGATTGGTGCTTCCCAGCTACTTTATCAGCAAATACTTTTGGCTTATAAAGCTCCTTTTTATGATGCAACCCACAGGCTCCCAAACTCTTATCGCCCAGTTGCCGTCGGTCCTCACAGGGAAACTGAGTCACATACTGTCTTTCGTTCTTCTAACTGCGAGATGCGACTGAAGAGCAGAGAAGCCGCTGGCACAGGCAGAAATCGGTGTTACCGACCGCCGTGCCGAGGCCGCGATCGCGCTCTGCGCCGCCCCGAGGGCAGCGCGCACCTCCCGGGCGCGCCGGGCAGCTGCTGCCCGCCGCAGAGCGCCCTGGGGGCCTCCCTCCCTGAGGGGTCTCCTTCTCCCGAACAACGACTCCCGTCTCCCCGATCCGTCCCCAGGGCCCCTTTCCGCCGAGCCCCGACACCCGCAGCGGGGTCTACGCCCGTGCCCTCACGACAGGGACTGCCCTGCCCGAAAGCGCCGGGGATGGTGCGGGGGCGACCCGGGCCGGAGAGAAAGAGGGGCGCACCGAGGCCTCCCTGAGCCCCTGCGGCAGAGTCCTACCTTCCCAGAGGCGGAGACCGCGGCAGCCGGGGCCGCTGACCGGGTTCCCGGGCGGGGAGACTCCCCTCGCCCCTAAACATGATGAGCGGCTTTCCCCTCCCCTCCCCTCCCGTGCCGGCTCGCCCTCNGAGGGAGGAAGGGAGTCCCCGGTGCGGCCCTGCTCCGCCTCTGCCCCGCTTTCCGGGAGCGGCCGGCACAGCAGCGCCGGGGCTGGGAGCACGGCCGGGTGGCGAAGGCGGCTCTCGCCGCGCCGCGGCCATGGAGCCCAACCAGCTGCGCCTTTCCGCGGCCGTGAGTGGGGCCGGGGGGGAGGGATGGAGGAGGCCCGGCAGAGGCGGGCGGGGGCAGGCCCGGCG
>VWZS01006620.1:191090-258615 GCA_013397075.1 Rhabdornis inornatus
CGGCGGAGGCCGCGGCCTCCATGGCGGCGGGGCCGGGGCGGGCGGAGGGGCCCGGCCGTGCCCATGGGGGGAAGGGCCTGTGCCCCACGCCGGGCAGCCGGGGGGCCATGCCTGTGCCGCGCTCCGGAGGCGGAGGAAGGGTCAGGCGGGCCGGGACAATGCTGCGCCACTTGCGGGAGAGCAAACGAAAAGGACGGCTTCGGAAGCTGCGTCCGACCAACACTGGCCCGTGGTCGGTTTCTTCGTGAGCTCCAAAAAGCTCTAATCCTCAATGTCGTGGTCTGCTGTTACCTGCCTTTTACTCCTACTTTTTCTTTCATAGCTGTAATAAAGGGACAGTATCTTGCGAGTGCCTTTTCTCTTTGTTAGGGCCATTCACTGTACAGTATATGCAGGCACTCCTTGTAATAGGTTTTACAAGGAGGAATAGGTTTGAAGCTAGTTGTACTTATTCTCGGGTTTTTCCGCAAGTGAAGGTGGCAAAGTTTCATATACAACATCAAGATGGGAAGAACATGTTGCAGTGAAGCATTCTGACCTTCCAGACAGCATCCTTTATCCATCAAGGATGACTCCTCAAGCGCTCTGATAGATCCTGTACTTCCTTCATACCCTCCCCAAATAGTTTGTACTAAAAAGACCACTCGGGCCTGTTGTGGACCACATCTGGGCTGTGAGCAGACACAGCCACAGACCCTCGTGCTGGGCAGATAAAGGGAAGGATGGGAGCGATGCTTAGGAAGGCGCTGGCAAGACTGGGCCCGAGGTCAGGAGCCGTGAGTTGGGAGTATTTTATAGGATTGTTTTGCCTTTTTTTCTTCTTTTTGGCTCATGTTGTTTCTCGTTCAACTACACGTTGTGGTCAGCAGTCAACACAAACTGCGATGTAACCATTTCGCCAGCGTGTGTTTATCCCACTGGAGAGCCTTAAAGGAGGTGCCTTCTCTGGATGCAAATACCTGCTGTAAATGCAGTGCTGGGCAGTTTGTGGTGTCCTGTATTGACATCAAGAGATGGTATCTCAGTCTGACGTCAGTTGTGTACGACGTTCATGCATTTACTGTGTTTTGTGTGGGTTTTAGGAGCTGAGACTTTAGTGGACTCTGTTCTGTCTCCAGTGGTTTCATTATTAAATTATCCAAGATGTTTGGATTACTTAAATGTGAGCTAAATGTACCCCAAAGCATATTTGTGCTTGTTTTAATTTTGTGGTTTCGGTTTGTTTTGTTGTTTGGGAATAAAAAATTCAAAGTTGGTGCAACAGCAAAATACACTCTACCATTTAAGTTACATAGCTTTCAGGTTTGTGTTTTCATAAAACACTTCGTATTTGTATTAGTAATTTACTAGAAGCATTCTGAGTCTGACAAATTCCATCAAAGCAAAGTTTAAGGGTTTATTAAATAGTGAAAGTAGTTATTTTAAATTCTGTTGATGATTATGCATGTCCATGTCTATGTCTGCTAGGCTGGGCACAAAGCTTTGGTATCTGCTTCTCTGTTTCTACAGTTAGATATTAAACATATTTTCTGGTTTTTTTTGGTTTGAGTTTTTTTGGTTCGGTTTGTTTGTTTGTTTGTGGTTTTTTGGTGCAGAAGGAGAGAAATCTGTCATGATCTGTCATGAAATTTGACAGATTTGAGTATTAAGTAGATGTCTGTTTACATTGTCTTTCCAAAATGGCAAGATTCATTTATAGATGAGATTCTTTGATGGAGTTCATTGAATGAACTAGGTAAGTGTTACCAAAAGTCCAAGATGACCTCATCTTGGAATCATCCTAAGGTGTCAGGTTAGAAATCGTTCAGTCCCAGTCTCTGTGAGTGTGGTCCAGCACTGCTGGAGCTGCTGCTGTCAAACCCAGCACCAGTGCAGTACCTGTCCATCCTGCTGTTGCCTTCAACAGAGGAGTGATGCAGAAGTGTCAGGATGTCAGTCATGAGTTGTGTTCTTTTTCACTCTGAATTTACCTGTGAGGTATTGTGGTGGTTCAGAGCAATGGCTGAAGCTGTGAAGAGCTTTCCTGCTGGAAGAGCAGCCTAGTCCTTAGCATACTTGCCCTTATATTCACAGTCAGCTTTACAAAAGGCAGTCATCGACTTCTGAGAGCCCTACAGTATGACTCTGTTGGAGCAGCTTTTCTTGCATCTTTTTTCTTTTATTTGAATCATTCCTGGAATCACTTGAGAGCTGATTAGTGAGGATGTCTATTGTCTGATGTACCCATCATCCAAGGGCAACTGCTTTGTGAAAATCTGCTTTCATTTGAGTTTTCCTATTCTTGCCTGTTTCAGTACTTCATCTGTCTAGGGCTTTCATGCTCATGGTGTTGGCTGGGACTTCCCTTCTGAGTGTGAAGGAAGCTCTCGATGCTCATTTGGGAGGCATTACTAATGCCATTTAAAACATTCCCAGATTAGCATGATATTTTTTAAATTTGGAGGCCAAGTATAAATCTGTTTGCTGCATACTCATAGAGTGTTTAGACTTACCTAAAGACCATATAAGCTTCATTAACAAAAGTAGTGATAGGCTGGCTACTAGAACCACGTAGCTATGAGACTACATCGTTGCTGCTCTTTTTGCCAGTGCTTGAGGATGGTTTACAGCAGACATCTGCTGCACATGTTTATTTGGTTTGGGGTTTTGTTTGTTTTGTTTAAGGGAGTTGTTTGCTTTTTTGGTTTGTTTCTGTTTTGTTGGGTAATGGACAATTTTTATGTCTTGTGGGACAAGACAAAAAAAATAGTTCAGAATAATAAATAAAATAGTTCAGAAAAAGTTCTGATTTGCTTTTATTGAAATATATGTACGTAGGAGAGTTGTGTGTTCTTCAGAAGTATCCAGAAGAGTGGGAGGAACATTACAGTATTTATTTATTATTATTGTTAATAATAATAATGATAATAGTAAAGGATTTTTTAAAATCTTCAAAAAGAGTCCTTCACTGTCAGTTTGAGAAGATAGTGTTTTATGTACTGTGCATGATACAAACCAATTGTTGGTGTCAGTAGAGGATACAGCTGTCTCTTCAGCATGGCATTTGCATCAAGATAAGGCATCTCATCAAAATCATCCTGAGGAGTTGTGTCTTTTTTCCAGATTTTGTTTTTCTCAGCTTTTTGGCTGAGGAGGAGTATAACTGTAGGTAATGTAAGAATCAGCTGAATCAAACGTGCTTGTTTTCTAGCCCATTGTCTTTACTTGTCCACAGTGTCACCTACCAAGATACTTTGGTAGCGTGTGTGGAACCTTTCCATGTGCAGCCATATTAATAACCATCCCTCTTGTTTTTACCTCAGTTGTGTAAAGGCTTGTTTGGAGTCTGTGCTGGTTTACATGCTGGCCAGCTCTGGCTGCTCTCTACCTGTGCTGCCCCTTCAGCTGGATGGTGTAGGTTGTGGGGCCTCAGGATGAACTGTAAGGAAAATAATCTGTGTTAAAATGATCGTTTTTTGCATAAGTTCCTTTGTAACTTGGGTGAGTTGTTTGATCTGGTTCATGCATACTTTCACAACTGTAACTGAGCACCTGGAAGGAAGGTACCAGAGTAGGGGTGATGGAGAGGAGATGGAATCTGCTTAAGCCATTGCATCTCCTGAAGGAATTGAACATGGAATTGTGCCTTGAAAAATAGAGGTGATAGATCTGGGCATCAGTCAGTGCTTGGTCATTTTAAAGCATTATGATATGGATCTTTTGTTTTCCTTATATGCATTAATTTGACATTGTAGTCCCGAAGTGTGTGGAAAAGAAGGTTTCATTTTCTAGTGGAAATGTTGTGCTGATGAGGCAATACATTTTTGCAGGAATATTGTTTTGTATTTTAGTTATTGTTTCAATTCGATTTCCAGCTACCAGTGTAAGATCTAATGATCTAAAATGCTGCATCACAGCCCAAGCCCATCACTTTATTCCCATTTTCCTTCATTCATAATGTGGGCATATCACTTTCTGTCCTCCAGCCCCCTGAAAAACTAGCTCCTGGGAAAGATAGTCACCTTAGTCTTACATAAGGAAAGTTTTTTAGGAGCTAAAACCCAAGGTATTTATCACACTTTTAGTTTGCTCCATCTAATTAATAAAGATTAAATATGAGGACATATGCATATAAATTATTTATAAAGTGATCTATTTTACAAAGAGATCTTTTTTTGCCTTGTATTATCTGGAATATACTCTGCATTGTCTGTGGAATTTTGTTTGGCTTAGATGTAAGAATTTGCACTTGCTTACTTGCTTTTTGTCTTTCTGCCTTTTATTTATGCATGATGGACAGTACTGACTTGTAATTATGCCATATCCATATTACATTAGCAAATATATTGACTGGTCTATTATTTTCAGGCACATGGCCATGGAGGCTATGATTCTGATTTTAGTGATGAGGAGAGTGGAGAGAAGTCTCTGCAAAAGACTAAAAGGTAATGTAATACAGAATTAACACTTTGCATTATGTATTTTGTACAGATGGCCTCTTAGTGTGCATAGAAGATGATGCTGTTGCATGTAAGGTCTGGTGTTGAAATGGTTTTTGAAAAAATCAATCTCTTTGATTTCTGCATCTCCTCATCTCAAGCTTGCCAAAGCTTGTAATCTCCTAGGGGCAGCTGATTAAGATCTGTTCTGCCATCTCCATCTGGTGTATATTTGCCCCTCACTTCTTGGAGCAGAGTGTTTTGTTTTTCCAAGCATTAGTATCCACTGCTGGGTTTTGGCACTGTTGTTCACACCACTGTGATCCATCAGGACAAATGGAACTGCTAGGAGAGCACGGCAAAAAACGCCAAGTGGTAGCAGGCTTTGTAGATATAAAACACATAGAGATATAAAGTGATGAACTGACACTACTTCTGTATTATTAAATTTGTGAAGAGACCTGGGAATTGGTAAATTGTGTTGTGATCAATCCTTGAAATGTACCTGCACATCTCTTATTTGAGATGACCTTGGCCAATACTTTCAGTGGTTTGCACAGTTAGTGACCTGGAATTCTGTAGTCCATTCTGACTGTATTGTAAAGATTTTTTTTTATTTATGTATTTATTTTGCTTTTGTACTGTAGTTTCTTGATACTTTCTGCACCATACTGAACATTTGGCCTACATTTTGAATATACTTTTCTTATTTTTTCCTGTCTCTCCCTTGCTCTTTTATTGGACTTTATTTAAGAAAACTTTCTGGAAACTTTCCAAGGACTCTTGCATATTTTTGCTTTATAGAAGAATTAAAAGAATGGATTTTGTAGTTTCTGATTGCATTCTGGGGAAAAAAAAATCATGTTTTAATCTTTGGAATAATAGAAGGCATTCTGCCATTTAATTTATTTTATAAATATAGATGTTCTCCATTAAAATAGTGACTGGTTTTGTTCAGATTTCATTTTCTTTCGATGCCATTGCACCATTCCACTGTCTAGGTGGAATATTAACTAAGTATCAGGAGCCTTTCAAAAATACCATCATTATCCTTGTTCTGGCACACCACTGCTGATTCCCTGTAGGGCTTTTATGTGGGTTCCTTTTCTTGCTCTATCATGGTATTTATTTTCACTTTAAAGAAAATAGTAGTCTTAAAGTCTTTCCAAATTGCTGTTTTATAGACCTTCCTTATGGGAATTTTGTGCTTACAGATCCTTTTGAGTAAATAATACCTTAAGTTTCTAGAGTCCTATATTCCGTAGTTAGAAACAAATTCCTTGGCTTGCTTTCTTCAGGATTCTGATTTCCATGCTTTCTGCCTGCTGATAATTATGGGGAAAAAAAAAATCTTTTCTTTACCTCAGTTTATGAATGAAATTAACTTATATATTAAATATACCTTTTACTAGCTAAAATGTATATCTTTAACTTTTTATTACTTTATTGAACTCTAAGTAATTTTAGCTGCGTACTGACAAGTACAGTTCATTACATTGTAATTGACTTTTAAATTTGTGATTCTTTTGATTGCACTACAAGAGGCAGCGCTGTTTAATGAGGTGTTGAGACATTGGCATGAAAGGGTGGAATAGGGTTACTGCCAGTCACTATTTCAGGGCATGCACTCTCCTTCCTGTTCCTACTTTGCTGTGTAGCTGAGATTTGTAAAGGACTTTAAATGTCGGAGTGAAATTGAGGAATCTTCCAGGTTTTATCATTGTGGTTCTATAATGGATAATATTAATGAAAACAAATACTACAAATTGCTGGTTTAAGCAGTTAAGCAGTTGCCTTTAAATGCCAACTGGAAGCAAATGCCTTTCTGATAATGTTCTGAAAATGAGGTTAAGTCCAAACTGATGTTGGTTCTGAAGTTTCATTTTATTCTTGTAGAAAATAGCAATGTAACAGTTTTTGTTACTCAAGATAGTGCAAGGTTTAGCATATGAAAATTTTATTGCTTATGTAAAGTTCTTGGCTAACTTTTCTTCCTTTTTCCCACATGTAGAATACAGGATGATGCCCTTCTGATAAAGCCATTCCAAAAAGCAAAACAAGGCAGTGTGGTTCACAGACAGTTTGCAGCTGAAGAATGTGATAGGTATCTTTTATATATTGCTTTTGTGAGACATTTTCCTCTTAATGGAAAGATAGTTTTTACTGGAACATGTTTGTTATTAACAGGGAAGAAGCAAGAAAAAGAAGATTTCACTTGATATCGATGGATGCTGTATCCTTCTGTTTAATTTTTCAAGTTTGAAGATGGTGCACAGGTTATCCATTATGGTAGAATTTCTCAGTCACATTAGGTGACAGTGCAGCACCAGATACTGAGTCATTCTTCAGAGGAGCTTGTTTTTGCTGTTGAGATAAAAGTTAAATGAAAATCTTTTTAAGAAGCCATATATAAAGTTTTTTTTTCATGAAGACACTTATTTTCTGAATAAGTAATTACGTATTTTGCTCAAATTATGGTACAAAATGTGTTTCAAATTATGTTTCTGTTTTGGCCTCACACTGAGGCCAAAGTGTTCTAAGAAGCATTACAAATTTTTCCATGATTTTCATTTCCAAACTAAAGCATACAGCTTTTATTTGTATGTTGGTGGTAAAAATGTAACAAATTATTCCATTTTAGTAGCCAGACTGTTTTTGTAATAGAAAAGTACAAACCTGTTTTAAACCAAAACTGCAGTACAAAGAAGCTGTTGTCTAAATCACAGCTGAAAAAATGAGCCAAGTTTCTGTGTATATGCATACAGGGCATCTTTGATAAAGACAGACAGTTTTATAAATGATGAATGAGGTTTTAAAGATGAAATTGCCTTGAATTCCTGTATTTGGAAATTAGCTTCTATGAGAGGTTATTAAGTAAAAGTTCCTAATTAATTCCATTCTCTTTTTTTGGAAATTACTGAACTGTTTGTGAGAAGAAAGGTCTTTCTCTTAAATATATAAAAATATTTTGGCTGGGATTTTTTTTGGTTTTAAACTGTGGTAAATGTAAATACATTCTGCAACAATCCTTAATTGCTTTATTCAGTATGAAAGACATAAAAAGTTTGTGCATGACTACATTTTATACTATGGCGGCAAAATAGAGGATTTCCGAAGATCTGGGTGAGAACTGTTAGCAACCTTTCCCCTCCTGACATCAAAGCTCCCCTGTTATGTAAAGCTGTTAAATAAATATTATAGCTTTGGGGGCAGAGATGGATGTAGCTGTGTATCAAATTACTAATTGTTTTGGTCACAAATGGTGACTACAGTAATTGGAAATACCCAAACACAAAACTGTCTTGTTTCATTTTGTTTTCATATTTTAGATAAGAACTTGCTATGAGCTGAATTATTCTTGTTTTGTTATGTAAAAGGAAGGATGACAGGTGATCATTAATGGAGGGTACATTGAGAAATATCTGTCAGTATCTTCAAAATAACAGTCTGAAATACTTCTGAATGTGCAGAATTGCTATCCATTGTCCAGAATAATAACTTTTTTAGAGCTATCTATAACTGCATTTTAACATCACTGTCTTCAATAAAGAATATAAAAAGTCTTTTCAGACAGGATCAAGTCATCCACAATTTCAGTGGCCATTTTTCACTGTGAGTTTTTTTTATTTGGGAACAAGTATGCCAGAGAATACATTTTTAATAGTTTTATTTCATAGAAATGTATTCCTTTGTGCTGTGAGGTAGAGATCAGAACTGTAAAATAGTGATGCTTACCAAAGTTTTATTTGATGGATTTTCATTTTAATGTTACATTGTACTAAAAAAAGGTGTGTCCTTTTATAGAGCAAATGACAAGACGGATCTTGATGTTATTAGAGAAAACCATAGATTCCTGTGGAATGAAGAAGATGAAGCAGACATGAATTGGTATCTGAAACAATTACAGGATAGGTTATTTTTAAATCATTTGTACTAATTTTGTGGTTTCTCCTACTAATTAAGAATTACTGTGCATACTTGGTGATCATTCTTTGATGCATTTGAAAATGAAACACCGTTAGAAGGTCTTTCATATTGTAATATTGTTCAAATGCCAACATGAATTGATGACAGAAAGAGCTAATAACTAATAGTTTATAGAATTAATAAATAATAGTAGTGGATTCTCTGAGATCCAAATGACTGTTCAAAAATTCTGAAGAAAGCAGAGTTTGAAAAAACACAGTTTAGTATATGCTGTGGATTTATTTTATATTTATTTTTCCAGTTTTATGGAAATTACTGCTTAGTTTAATGACTGTGTATCTGTTGCATTTCTAGGTCTACAACTTGTGTTTCTTTCAACAACATGTCTTTGTCTTGCTAATGCCATTACAATGTAAAGTGAATTATGTTGTCTTCTATATTTAATAAAAAATAATACTTTTTGTTTTAGGGAGAAGAGGCTTGCGAAGAAGTATTATGATAAATTGTTCAAAGAATATTGTATAGCAGATCTCAGCAGATACAAAGAGAATAAGGTATCTTTCCTTAGTGTAAATCATCTTGGGTTTTGAAGAACAGTCTTTTTAAAAATTGCCTTATGGTTGTGGATATGTTGTAAAACCAGAATGTTAGTACCCCTTCTATAGAAAGGAAGTTGTGAGAATTTGTGAAGTTACTTAGTAAGCAGCAGTTTGAATCCAAGCATTGTCACTGCCTCAAAAATGTGCTTCTGTGGGAATAGGAACATTTCTGTCAGATGATGTTTTATGAAGAGGTACATTGTGTGTAAAAGGCAGAAAATGCAAAGGGGTTAAAGAAAAAAGGCTGGAGAGGTTGCTTGGAGAGGAGCAATAGATGAAGCCTAAAAACCCATGGAATGTTACTGTTAGAAAAAAAAGTCTAAAAAGAGTTTTGTACTTGAATGCTGGCAGAAAATTTTGGAAAAGTCTGTTCTAAAGCAGCATCTTTTGCTGGTTGTTCTTTTCTGTTTGTAGAAACAGGATTTGTATGTGCCTTGTAAATAAATAGAATTTCTTAAGAGAAACAGCCGAATTACAGCACCAGGTTTTCTTCTTAAGTGGAACAGCCTTTGTTTTTTCCAAGTTTTTGGCTGACTAACTTCTTAGTCAAAGAGTATACGTGAATTTTCTGTTGTGATTTTCCAGAGACTGGTGCTGAACTCAGATGTGTCGTGGTGTTTTTAGCACACAGTAACCCAGCCTATATAGTTGTTTTTGACTATTTACAGTATTGAAAATTACATTCACTGGTAAATATGTGCAAGGACTGGGCTTAGCTGTATTAGGAAGAAAATATGACAGTCATCTAAAGACAGCTGGGACAGTAAAATGCAAAAATTCAAGTAAAATCAGAAAAAACTAAAATGCTGAAGATGCCTTCCCTCCTTTTTTGAGTAAATTTGATTTTCCTGTAGCTATTTCATATCAGTGTCTGCTCCATCCCCCCATGCCCCCAGCTGATTTCCCTTGAGCATGCTTACAGATTTTGTTTCTCTCACTACTGTGCCAAGTTTCCATATGTTTGCTGTCTTTTGTGGGAAACTGTTCTGCCTCAGATTTTTTTTGTGTGTATGTGTTTTGTTGTGTTGTGTGAACAATATTTCCCTGTCAGACTTCAAGTGTGTCTATCCTAACTTTGATGTCACTCTCTGTTCCATTTGTGCTCCTAAGTCATTACCTATTTTTTTTTAAATTGCCATGTCAGCATAATTGCTGTGTCATGCAATTTGTAAAATATACATATGCTTTCTTTTCTCAATTATGTTCTGATCATATGAAAGTCCTTTCCTAGAAATTCTTCAGAAAATAGAAAAAAATATGAGGTTTTTCTCAGTGACTGATTTATCCATACCCATGTTTGGTACAGAAGGATTTCAAAGCAGGTTTTTTTTTCTTGGAAGTCTTAAATGAGCTGCTCATCCCATTTGCACTGATGGAATACAGTCTGTGCTTTCAGATTTATCCTGCCTTTATTTTTTTTCTGCATTTCCAGAAACTGGAAGCTGGATATCTTTAGCCCCCTATGCCTTCTGTTTTGTAGTGTTAGTGCTATGAGAGGTGCAGAGTAGATAAAAGCTTTTTGGCTACTCAGCCTTTTGCATGATAGTTGTTGATGCTTTACATGTTGATGCTTCATCTTGATATAAGGAAGAAATTCTTTTGTAGTGAGAACACTCAGTCACTGGAACAACCTCCCCAGTGGCACAGTGGAATCCCCATTGCTGGAGGTTTTTCAAATGCAATTGCCCAGGGTGATAGATAATCTCATCTGGGCTCCCTTCTCCATGGAAGGTTGAACATGGTGGTCTGTTGAGGTGCCTTCCAACCTGAGCTGTTCTTTGATTCTGTGGTTCTATATCGTGCTCCTTGGTGTCAAAGCTTCTTGGAGGTCAGTTTTCTGTGATGTTTTAAATACGTATATTGCACAGATTGAGACTTGTACATATGTGCTCATCAGTCTTTTCACAGCTGCAATTGTTCTGCTTCTGGCCAAAATCTTCTAGTCAGGTAATTCTTCTAAAGATCTCTGTATAGAGACTGTAGCTCAGATCTCTTTAGGAACTTTTCTTCTGAAGTAAACCACTGTTTTTTGAAGGTCTGGATAATGGTAAGGACCAGTTTCATGGGAGTATCTCCTTTGATAATCTGACAAATAAGCAGAACCACCTTCTCAATTACTCACACACACACACACACGCACACACACACATACACACGTGGCTGGGACTCCCCTACTCTCATCCCTAGAGATTCACAGGTGCTGTCACAGCCAGAGCTGGAGATGCACTCACCCGTCTTGCTCCCAGGCTGCTTCACCTGCTGCTGACCAGTCTGGCTTGGTCTTCACTGGTGTTTCCTTTTAATCAGAAATGCCAATGTGAACCTCTGGTGTGAGGCTGCATAGAGACAGTGGAAGAATGTTCTGACAGCTCTTGCTTGTGCTGGGTCTGTTACTCCTGACATTTTCCCTAGATAAGAATTTTCTGGGTCAAGGTTGTCTTTGAACCTTCAGTGCATCTTGTCCGCAGATTTTGAGGCTGATAAATGACCATCTGTATTGTCAGATAGTTCAGTTCTATTGTCAGCTTTGCAGTGCAGCACAGGAGGGTGTTCTGCATTAAAGTTTTACTTTGATATGCACTGGACTGGAAATGTTCCCTTTGTTGTCTTATTTTCCTAGAGAATTTCTTATTTGCTGTCTCTGTACTTTGTTTTGTAACTTTGGAAATGTCTTCTGTTTGCTAAGAAAAATCTGTTTGACACCTGGTCATTAAATAAAATGCATTTTATTATTTTGTTTTTATTTCTAGGCCAACTTGTCTTCTACTTGGAAATGTTAATATGTTTGCTTTTGCAATTGTTTTTGAACATGGAGGGCTTTCTGTAAAAATAAAAATAAAAATATTGGAAGTATTTTTATAAAAATATGCCATTCTGGTGAGCAGAGAGATATTTTTAATTAAAAGAGAAAAAATTAGATTTTCCTGACCAGAACTAAATGTATGAGCCACATGCAGGAGATCAATCAAGTGAAATTAGTCTTTACAGTGCTTAATATGTTGACTGTTCACAACTCAGTTTTGGTTCTTATCTTAACAGTTTGGATTTCGTTGGCGACATGAGAAAGAAGTAATTTCAGGAAAAGGTAATGCTGTCTTTCATTTTATGTTACATTTCTTCTTGATGTTCCTCTTGCTGCTTTTTGACATAATTTTGTTAGATAATATTTAATGATACTGGTAAATTTATCAGATAATAGTGTACAATAAATTTACTTGTCTTCCAGCTTTGCTGTTTTATGCCATGTAGGTTTAGATTGCACACTGATCCACACGTATTACAATTAAAAGAACATATATTTTATTTTAGTTTAAATAGTTTATTTTCACAAGGTCAGTTTTGTAATGAGCACCACCATAATGTGTTTGATAATGTAGAATTTAATGGATGGGCTTTTTAGCTGCTTTTCTCCAGTAGTTCTGCTACCTGTAATTGAAGTCTCTCAGTAGTTTTCCTCAGGAAATAATTTATTAATTAACAATTTCTCCAGTGCTGTTCTGGAAAATGTTAACTTTTTATTTAAAGCTTCTTGTGTGATATCTATTTTAGGGTAAATTGGTTTTGAAAGCTTCAGTGGGAATGATCATCATGTCTCCCAGTCCTGTCTCTAAATCAGTACCTTAATTCTGGGTGTGAAGTCTTACCAGTGTGTTACTGGGACTTGGCACAGTGGTCCTCGTTCCATGGCTGAGGTGCTTGGGCTTTTTCAGCTTGCTGAACAAGCAAGAAAATGAGGTGAATGAGGTGTTGCAGTTCCTGGGGTAGATTCTCATACACGTGTGGTTTTCAGAAGTCATGGATGCACATGCCAGGAAATTGCATGGAGTTGTACTGCTGATCAGTTTCACTCTGTTACAGTCCTTTAAACAGCTGTATTCTGTAAACACCTGTATTGTGATATATTTCAAAAAGTTAGAAATGCATTTATGATTTTTTTTAAAAAATGGGTTTTCAGAGTAGAAAGCATGGACACTAATGGTGGGGATTTTAAAACTAAATATTAAAGCCTCTAAAGGTAGTTTTAGTCATATTCTGCATTCAGCACCACACATAATATTAATGGATAGTTACATTTGGTAAAATTACACGCTTTATTGAATACTTTAACAAGATAATTAAAATTAAATGAGAAGTAAATTATTTTTATATCCTCGTGCGGGGAAAATTATAGCTTTTTATGTTTAATATGTGGTAGTCCGTATTTTAAAATGTGGGAGAAAGTGCAGAATTACGTATTTCAAGCTTTTTAATGGAATCCTAATGAAAAGCGAGCAATTGGAACATGAGTGGCTAAATCCTCTCTTTCACCACCGGGGGGCGCGAGAGCCCAGCCCGCTGCCGGGTATCGGCCGCTCTCTCCGAGTGCCGTTCCAAACAACCCTTTAAAAAAAGCTGCGGGTCTCTTATGCTATTTTAAAATATAAATCAAGCATATACATTGCTTTAATGAAGTGTAATAACACATCGGTACCTACCTGTCTGATAATTAGCATTAACACTGCATGTACTTGTTGTGCGCACTGATGTGGCTGTGTCGGTACCGTGGTGAGGAGAGCCCCTGCCGTGCACTGGTGCTGAGGATTCGGGTGCTAGCAAGGGAATGCGGGAGTGGAACACTCACGTTTGGTTGCTCTGCATTTGGTGGCTGTCTTCTTCACAAAGAAGAAGGGCCAGGATAAATGAAGGAAGAGGTGACACTTCTATTACTAATTGTAAATGCAAGATTATTTCTTTGGCTTCTTTCCACTCTGCCATAAGTGCTTTTCAGGAGGTCATATTGGAGATTACTATGACACAGGGTACTGACAGCCATACCTTACATAGGGTTAAACATATTTAATGTATATTAATTTGGAACTTGCTTTTTTTATGAGAGTTCTGAGGGGTTTTTTTACTTCAGATATTTGCACTGCAAGTGGTGTTTCATTACAGAACTGAAGTATCTGAGGACACTGCCAATCCATTAGTTAGCCGCTTAAGCAGAATTTTCTGAGGTTAATCGTTCACCAACAGTCCTGCTTGTGAGCCTATTAATACACATCCTTTCTGCTGCTCTGCATACAAATCAGTCTTCTGCAAAGGGAATGCATGTGTCTTTATTACTCCAATATTGGGACTTCAGTGGTGTAAACAACATTGATTATGTGCAGATCTGTTTTAAAATCAGTGTTGCTTTCACATAATGAACCAAAGGAAGCTTTTAAAGCTGACTTAGCATTTCTCACAAAGTTGAATTTCCTTTTCTTAAAAGAAAAGTATTTATGGATAGTCACTAGAATACAAATTGTATATCCAGTATATCAGCTACACTAGTTGTGTAAAAAGCATGTGGGCATCTTCATATTGTACAAACGTGATACTTTGAATAGTTTGATGTCATTAAAGATGCACGTCTGAATCACAACTTCTGATCCATCATCCTCTGCTAAGTAAGTAATCATTTAGGGTATAGGATGTATCCTAGTGACATTCATTTTTTCAGAGTTCATATTAGGCTTATTATTTCATAATGTACACCTTCATGCATACATTTTGAAACACATGTGTTTTCCTTTGCAAATAGGCAATATTGTACAAGTATGATTGATTTCTTTTTTGTTCCCTGTTACTATTTCCTTAATCTAGATGTTATTTTTAGATTTGTGGGGGTTTTTTATTTGAAAGAAATGGAAAATGAAAAGCAAAAACTGAGCAGAACTGGAAATAACAGCCCCATATCTATTCATGTTAATTATTGAACCACGGTTTGCTGGTTTTGACTCTTTACAGGTCATTTTTCCTGTGGAAATAAACACTGTGATGAGAATGAAGGCCTGAAGAGCTGGGAGGTGAATTTTGGTTATGTTGAACATGGCGAGAAGAGGAATGCACTTGTGAAATTGAGTATGTCAGCCTTTCTAGGATATGTACATTTAAAAGAAGACAAGTATCTTGTACTTCAAGTGGTATCGAGTGAGACCCAGTGATAATGAACTCATGACAAATGTGGAGTAGGAGATCATTTTGTTGGATTAATCACAGGTAGTAGTGTGGTGCTCTTGATTTAGAGAGAACAGCTGTTGTCATATATGACAAAGTTGTTACAGATTAAGAACTTTAGTCTGTGTAGTTAGCATGTCATAAAATTAGAATAATTGGCTATAAGGTGTTTTGAATAGAAGCATTTCTAGTTTTAATGGACAATAGTGCATTGCAAGGAGAATTTCAGCATTGTCATTGCTCATTCAGTTATTTGTCTTAGAAGTCCTTAGGGCTTTGGACCAGACACCTTCTTGCACATCTTCAGCTCTACTGATTTTATTTCAAATATTTGTGTTTTCTTACAAAAGTTCTATCTTTAAACAATTTTTCATTCTTACATCTTGACTGGGATTTTCTTATTAAGTATTGGTTTCATGATGATATGTTTATCAGATAATTAAACTTAGTGCAGGTTATACAGTTACTTTGTGTAAAATGAGTGAGTAGTGGGATTTTTTTCCTTTGTACACAAGACACTCATTGTGGGAGCACTTGGTCTGTGACAAAGCTCTAAGAGACTTACACATCTTCAGTATAATTGCAGAAGAATTTGATCTGTCCACAAGGATCCATAAATGGGATGTCTGTACATAGGAACCACTTATACTCCTTTAATGAAGAGCTGCCAGTGCTAAACTTGTGATCGTCCTTCACACTTAGTAAAATCTGAGTTTGTACTGGAGACTTTCATCATGTCTTTTTTCAGTCCTGACTGCAATTACACTGTAACTAGTATTTTGAAGGAAAAGCTGCTGATATTGAAAGATTTAGTTCTAGCTAATTTTTTAGTTTTGTTAATTATGCTTATCAGATTCTTGGCTGCAATGTTCTCATTTTCTCTTTTTCAGGACTATGCCCAGAATGTTCCCACAAACTAAACTTCCATCACCGGTAATGAAATATTTTGAAAATAATGGGGGCTGAATTATTGATAAGTTACAATTACGATGAACAGCACACAGGGACCAAACTTCAGTGAGATGATAAGGAACTTCATTTATCCTGAAATAGCATAAGTATTCCGGAGTTCTTATGAAGCCACTGACTTGTCACTGTTGAGGGTTAAGATACTGTGCTAATGACAGCACAGAACCCCTCAGACTGGAGGAATTCTGTCCCTACCACCACAGAAGTTTCATTTGCTTAATTTCAGCCCAGTGATTATTTTACTTCTGTTTCTAATAGTGCTTTTCTTTTTAACTGAATCAGTTTTTTTCAGTTAAACTACTGATAGGTGTCTGAAAATATGACACCTGTTTGACTGAATTAAATACTTCAGATTTACTGTTGCATAAGAAGTACATATAATAGAGGAGTGTACATTCATCTTTTTTAAAGGAGGAAAGAAGTCAAAACATGCAAGAAAAGAGGCACAGCTTCACAGAACTCTAAAGAGCCAAAAAAAAAGAAGAAAAAAATATCTCGTTCAGCAAAAAAGAAGTCCAAAAAAAAGACCCATAAAGGTAAATTTGAACTTTAAAGTTTTAGTTGTTAAAATACTCAGGTTAGTTGAACCTTAGTTTTGCTACAGCTGCACAGATAGAGACATATAATTATGTATAAATACATTTAGTTATACATACCGGTATGTAACTTTCTTGACTGCAACACAGGTAGTCAAAAAGGTAAATATTTTAGGTAAAATTTCCTAGATGCAGAAAAATGATAGATTTATTATATTTAACAGAGAGGGACAGCCTTTTGAGAAGTATGCACTGCAAGGGAAATTTGTGCAAGGATTGGATGTTGCATACTAGAAAGGGCTGTGAAGTATTTCATTCCATGAAGCTTTGGGGTTGAAAGCCTTTTGGAAATGTTAGATAACCTTTTTACACCAGAGATCTTGGGTTGACATAATTAGGCTTAAACTGATGACCTTTGCACTCATGTAAAAAATCCTTTTATTTCAATGTTTGCTCGCTTTCTTTGAATGTGGTGTGTGCATGCATGTGCACATATTTAGTGTAATAAATTGTTATAGAAATATATTTGTAAACAATTTAAGATAACAAATAAAACCAGAAGAAGCTTACTTTTTTTTTTCTATTTTGGTGGTTTTTTACAGATCAGGTTTCTTCAGACGATTCAGATAATTCTGATAAAGGTAAAGGTATTTTAATATTCTTTATGTTTTTGTAATAAGTTGTATAATATCATGGGCAGTTGTCATTGACCTTAGTTTTATTAGCTGTCTGTTTTAATGTTTTATAGGATAAGAATGCTGTCTTAAACAGAAACACGAAGGTTTAAATGAATGACTTACATATCTTGGAGAAAAAGTGTAGGGAATTTTAAGGAGGAAATTGTTTAATCAAAAAATAAAAATGTGGGCAGATAACAGAATGGAAATAACCAGAAAAATGAGAGGTCAGGTTGTTTCCAAAAAAGAGTAGAGGGTGCAAAAATAGGTACGTTATTAATAATTTCATGCTGTGTAGTCTGTACTGTGTAAAGATAGTACTTTTCTGGTACAATAACTTCTACAGTTTCCTTCAGGGAGTTATACTGATATGTACTCTGCTCAAAAAAAAAAAAAAGAGGTTTTAAATAAATCCTAGGCTTTAATTAATGTCTTTTCTGACTACCATCTGTAATACCTCAGGGACCTACTTGTTGCAGGTGGATGCATTCAGTGACTCTTTAGTCAGTGCTTGTATCTCAGTGATTCCAGTCTTCAGTTTCTTTTTTTGTGGAACAGGCCCCGTCTCCTGGTCATGCCAATTCTTGTTGCAGACTGTCTAGAAGTGATTGACTGTTTTCACTGATTTTTCTGCTCTGCTGTACATTTTTAAGAATGTCTTCACCCCCTAAGCTTTCCCAGTTAGATACAGGAAGACCTGAAGGCAGTTTTCTTATGATCTGGACCATGTCCAAAGTATTTGTTTTGTCAGGAAACTTATTGGAAGATTCGAGGGGTGCGGGAGAACTTCTGATATGAAATTCTTGTGCACGAATATGAAATAGTTAAGCAACAATCCACGTTTTCTTACAATTTCACTGATAAGTCACAGTTGTTAAGAACTATATTTAAGTAAGGTAATTGATTAATCTAATATCATTAATTGAAACTGTACTGTAATTCTGGGTTTGTAATTATTTAGTTTTAGGAAAAAAAGTGCTATGTTGCTGTTGTGTCAAGATCATTGTTTTGACATGATTGTTGTTATGCTTGACCAAAACATTGGTTTATGATACCTAAGAATCTTCCTGATGCTACACTAATTAACATTGCAAAACATTTTCATTTTCACTTTATGCAAAGTAAAGTGTTCTCTTTATTCTCATGGTTGCAAATAAACATTGCTTCTAGCAATATACCATCTAATTTTAAAAAAGATAAATTATTTTAAAATTTATTTCATAAACATTTTACATTTTTCAACAGATTCAGATAACAGCAGTGCAGAAGATGGTCCTTCAAAAGCTGACTTTTGGAAAGGTCCTCTACGAGAAGCAGATGAAAAATCACGGTTAGTTTGATGTAATGTACTTGCAGCTACTGAAACATACAGGGTCCATCCAGAATTGCAAAGACAAAGTTGTCCCGAGTATTTCAATGAGTATTCATGCATAAAAGGTTATGTCAAATCTCTTTCCATGCAATGAACATAAAAATGTGTTTTTAAAGAGGAGACATATGCAACTCTTGAAGAAAACCTTTGTTAAGCCACTACCATACCACTGCTGCCTTACCCCCTACTATAGCATTAGTATCTTAGCAGTAGGTCCTAAGGGTCAGCTCAGACAAGGAGATGTGAAGGGTATTGGAATGTAGTAAGTCAGTCAAAATTATATATACCTTCTACAGTTCTAATCAGAACTTTGCTAAAACTTTTTCATACAAAGATTATCTTCTAGGTACAAATCTAAAGCAGAACTTTCTGACTTTCATTTTTTGTTGTTGTTACAGGGAAGAGGAGTTTGAGGAGTATTTTCAAGATTTATTTCTCTAAAACTTGATGTAGGCTGATTTTCTTCATGAGTTGTCAAGATGTAAGTCTGGAAATCCAGTCATAATTTTCCAGAGACCTCTATCTGCCAGCATATCTTTTCTACAGTCACTCATATGGACCATTTGGGTGGATAGTCTTTGTAGAAGGCTTCAAATCTCAAAACTTCCTGTTTCTTGTTGTAGTCTGCATACTCTTGAAACAAGAGAAATATTTTTTTCAGTTCAGTGCAAAATATATATGGCACCCAAACTTAAACAAACAAGAATATAGTTTATTGACATTACAACAAGGAAGTTCACTGCTTTTATTTTATCCCAAACTTCAGTTATTGCTGGATTTTTGTAAAGGAGCATTTTGTAAGATTCTGTGAGTAGTTTAAAGCCATACACTTTAATATATTTATATTTTTAATTTATGAAACAAGAATTAATAGCCTTAAATTTATTAGTTACTTGGACTTCAATATTTGGGTATTAGTCTCTTGTAAGTATCTTCAAATGCTATTGGAGAAGTTCAAATTTTGTCAAATATGTGTCCTACTTGAATTAAGTAAACCATATCTGAAATCTGTCTTACTCCTTTAAAAAGTTTATTGTGAGTTCTTTTAAAATTTTCGTTGTAAAGTGATGTGTCTTACAATTCCGCCTATAAAAATTTGGTTGGTTGGTTGGTGAAATTTTTGGTGTAAAAAATAACGTGTGACTTTCTGCTGGAGATGTACGTGACTTTTATGTTATCTGTGCCTTCTGATCTCCTTTCACTGATTGAACTTTAATCCTTATTTCACGTGTAATCCTAAATGTACAAATAAAGCATGTGTATTGCTTGAGAAACTTACTGGATTCATCTTCTTCTTTGAGTTGCAACACATCTTTAAACATTCATTCAGTCATGTTTCCAAAGAAACAGTCTGCACATGAATCGGTACCATGCCTATATCTTTTCTGGGGAAAATTACTTTGAATGCGAAAGTCAAACTTTTTAAAATTAAGTTTTCATGTTAATCTCAGGAAGTTAATGTATAAAATATGTTTGATAAATACTTCTCACTGCAGGTATAGACAGTATTTCTAGTAAGTATTTGATGTGGACAATCTTAACAGAGCAGAGATGGTTGTAGTGTATTTATGAACATTTGATATGCACTCATATGAATAAGTTGAGAACTCTATTTACAAGTATTACTTAACATAATTACATTTTCAACATTTTGTACTTACATAATAGATGACAGTACAAGGACGTATTTAGGGCGTCCTTGAGTAAGAAGTAAATGTATCCTTGCATGAAGGCTTCTTTAGGTAAGAAGGTGGATTTAAAGGTTAATTCTCTGTCATCTTGCATCTTGCCAGCTTGGCTGAGAGTCAAATCCAATCTGCAGCAATCTGCTTAAGCGTGTGCAACTTGCCCAAAGGGGCTTTTGTCGACTACATTGCTATATTTGTTGCTTCAAGTATTGTATATTAAGTAAGTGTTCTGAATAACTAGCTTCTCTTTGGGTCTTTAAAATACAGTTATAAAAAGTTACACTATACATATTAAATACATAATTTAATACAGTTTGAATAAAAGTACATTATCAAACAACCCTGAAATGGTTTTCTTTAGTAGCGGCATTTAATACAGAAAATAACATGATACCCAGTTTTATGTCATAACTGTTTGCATAAAATACTTGGCCCATTTGTAAGTCAGAATGTTTAAGTGCTTGGAGTTTTTTGTGTATTCCTTTAATTTTGAGTGATAAATGTACACAGTATCTCTGTTCATAGAGCATTCTTAGAAAGGTTTAGAAAGAGCAAATTGCTCATTCTCCCATGTGGATGTGGAAGGTCCTTCAGAGGGAAAAAAAAATGTGTGGGTCTGCTTTGTTTAAAGGAGCAGGAAAAGTGGCAGGATTGAGTCTGAATGTTGAATTTCTTTATTGCAGGAGTTGCATTTGACATCCATCTCCTTAGATTTGAAACTGGTTCCAGTGAGTACTCAGGTCTGTGCCTAACATAGTGGCCGTTTGCCTTCCTCCATCTGCAGGAGGAGCTGGCTTCCTGAGTGGAAGGTATGGAGTGCACTTGCTCCAAAGATTTGGGGAGGAAGATCAGTGTTCATGAAGAGCTAATTTGTGTGCAGTCTGTCTACTTGGTTGTAGAAAGACAGGTAATGGGAATTTTGATGTGCTTTACTTCTGCTTTGCTCTCCCTCAGAAGATTAAACTGGTGCCAATTAATTGGTTTTCAAATATTTTAATTTATTGCATTTTGAAAGAGATGCACTGGGAGTACATGAGCCTTTTAAAATGCCCTTGAATGCAGATCCTGCTGTAGATATGCTGGTGTACTTAGTAAACTTTTACTTGGGTGTAAAGTATGATGTTTAACTTAACCAAAACAGTTGTCTGCTATTTTAGACTTTTACAATAAAAGCTCGTCAGTTTAGGAACTGGGGGGGAGCCATTTGCATACGATCAAAAGGCTACAATGGCTATAATTTACAGATTTATCATTGGTAATTTTGGAAAAAATACAGTGTACCATGGGCCTGGTTTTTATAGATAAAAGCTAGGGAACTGTGTAGGGCATTCCTAAAGTGAAAGAAATGTTTTACTCTAGGACTTTATATAGTATTGCGAATGAAGGAAAATGACAGAATTACAGATTAAGGAAATACACATAATATAAAAATCTAAATATCCAAGTTACAAATATTGCAATTTTTGAATGTTTGAATTTGACATCTTAGATTTCATTCAGTAATTTCGTGTAACATCTGTCAAAATTATATTTTTTCTGGACAGTGTGTAGAAGTTACATATTTTAATAAAAGTGCTGTATGTAAATTGAGTGACATGAAAAAATACCTAGAGCACACAGTTAACTCATTTTGCACCATTATTTTTTCCAGTCTTTAATTGTAACCGTTTTTTTAATCCATTAAAAATTATTTCCAACAAATGGCAAGTGTTTTAAGAAGATAAAGAGGTGGATCTATACTATTCTATGCAAAGCAGAAATCCACTGGGGCTCATTGAAGTTCTTTCTAGATGTCTTTTCTTGTAGCAGGAACAGTGTCTGAGACAAAGAATTACAAAACTACACATGTTTTGGATTTTCCATCTTCACCACCACCTCCACCACCTCCAGCAGCACTTTCTGTTAAAAAACAAGGAAGGAAAGTAAAATGAGTATTTTCTGTTAATTTTAGCTGCTCTAATACCTTATTATGGAGTGCTGCTTTTATTTTATGCATATGTGTGTTAGGCTGTCTGAAATTTCACTGCTTGTCTGGGATA
Source organism: Rhabdornis inornatus (assembly GCA_013397075.1). Lineage (NCBI taxonomy): Eukaryota > Metazoa > Chordata > Aves > Passeriformes > Rhabdornithidae > Rhabdornis > Rhabdornis inornatus. The sequence continues at coordinate 213,295 of VWZS01006620.1, forward strand.
TTGGAGTAAGAAACAATGACATGTTATATATACATATGTGTATATAGTGTAGGAGTTGATACCAACATTTCTCAAGGGACCAAACACACACTGAACCACTCTTACTGGAAAGTTTCAGTATTTAAGTATATGACTCTGTCCCACACATACAAAACTGAGGTATGCAAGCCATGCAAAAGAAAAAAATTCCTGAATCAATATAATCTGTGAATCTATTTTTGAAGCAGATGATACAAAAACTTTAATTTTACCTAATTGCGTAAACCTTTTTCCAACCCTGCATGAATCCCTTTGTAATTACTAATTAAGAGAGAGAGACGCTTTTCATATTTTTATTTATAGCTATTGATTCTGTTACTCTCTCTCAAATGATGCCACAGATGTTCATTGATCATAGTTAAGATTCTTTCAAAGTAATAAATTGCATTTCCAGATTCACTTAAGGTAAGATACCAATATTAGAATTAAAACTTACATTTGAAAGCTGTGGATCACCATGTTACTAGGTCATTTTCGACCCTTTCCACCTGCATTGAAACATGTCACATAATCAGTGTCCTACCCTCTGTAATTTGTGGATATAATCAACACTATGTTACTAAATATGTATTTGATTTTTCTCAGTTTAATACTGTATTTCTCAGTATAATACTGTATTTTGCTTTATTTCAGTTCTGAACTTTCCACTGTAGTGGTTCAGCAAACATGTTTATTTTGTGTCTACTGAATGGCTAAGAATAGCCAGGTCAGTGTGTTCTAGAGAAACTACCATGGTTCAGCATATATCAAATCTTTGTTTGTATGAACTGACTTAACAAACCCATATATTTGCATGGCCTTGATTTGACAGAGTCAGATCTGTTCTTCACAAATGTCCATGGTCTCTATTCCAGTGTGTGTTTTTAAAGGATGCAGAATAATTCCCTTTTGTTTTGTATTGCCAGTTATGATATGCAAAGACCAGATCCTTAGCTTCTGCAAATCAGTCTGTCCATGCTTTCCTGCATAAGATTTCCTATTTTCCTATAAGGAAAATATTTCTTAATTCAATTACTTAAGTGATTCCAAAATACCAATGATGTAGGATGGTCCTAACTTCCAAGCGAGAGTAGAAATACCTGACTCTTCCTAAATTGATTATTTCATTTCTATCTAAGAAGCTTATGCTTAAGAGCATTGGATCTGAGTTTTGTAACTTTTTTTTGCTAATATTCTTTGCTGAGAAAGCAAATGTATAAGGAGATTTGCTGAGAAAGCAGAGTTGTGTAAGGAGGTCCCAGGTTTGGTTTTGTTTTGTTTTGCTGGTTTTTCTGTAAAATTCAGATGGTTATGTTCCAGTGTAAGGAAAAAGTACTTTTTTTATACTGACAATCAGTTAGTTCTCAGCAATAAATGAATCTTAAATAAATTTATATGATTTAAAAAAAAATGGAAGTGTCATTGAAAATAAATTTGGGAGCAAGTAGGAGGGTGGAATTTCTGTGAAAATTGTTTGAGTAGTATCACAGTGTGAGCAGGGCAAAATATTTGACTCATTCTATTAAACCCTTTCAAAAATCTGCTTTGATTAAATCACGTAACTTACAGTACTTCTTAAACCACTTTACTGCAACTTTTTGATTTTTTTTTTAAACATTTATTTTTATTGTAACCTAGTATCAATTTTGTAGGAGCCAATAACTAGTTCACATACTGACAGTAACTTGATGGGTGGCTTTGAATAGCTTCTTTTGTGTGAAATGTGAAGAGTACTCACCTATTTCCCACAGATACTGATTACCAAATAAATTATTTTGTACTGTTTTATATTTTAAAGACGGAAACACAGAATAAACTAACTTTTCTTCAAACTAGCTGACCATATATCGTTGTTTTAATCACACATGGGTTTTTTTAATCTTTGAATTTTTCAGTCATCTCAGTCAGTTGGCAGAGCTGTAGACCTGCTGCTCCACATGCAGTACACAGTAATAAATACTTTTATACTTCACTCTTACACTTGAGTGACAGGTTTCAAGTTTCTATGAAATCAGATTCTCTTCTAGGTTATGCTATGCAGAACCATGCTTCCAGTTTTAGGACTTGGTCTGTCTTTGGAAGATTAATGTTGAATTTGTTATATGAGAGAATGTATTTCAGCCAAGAAATTGGTGGTAAGGAACTAGAGCCAAAAGCTTTATCTTAAACTTGGAAGAGAAGTGGAGATTGGCACTGTTCTTTTATGTTCTGAATGCATACTCTCTGTTCCCTGATGTTTTTCATTTTCAACTGAAAACAAAGCACCTGAATACATTTTGGGCTGATGCCACACAGAATTTTTATACATCTCTTGTATTTCAGATAAGCAAGTGTTTAATTACATTCAATTTTAAGTCTTTTGATAGAAGAAATGTTACATTCCCTTCACTTTTCTGGTAGTCATATTATATAATTCTGCAGTTCAGAAAATCAGGCCAGTGTACTGGATTTGTATAATCTTTAAAGGTTACTTCTCTTTCAAGTAAAGATAAAGCTAATTTGGCTAATTCAGAACTTGCATACCATTAGTATAAAGTTTAATATTGCACAACTGCACTGCATGTGTGAATTTGAAACAGAGAGAGAATATGTTGACTGCTGTAAAAATATATTTAAATGAAAACCTAAGAAGTTACTTAACCTTTTTGCGCAGCTGCTTCTTCTTCCTTTTTCTTTTGTTCCTCAATAGCTTTCATCTTCTCTTCGTATTCATCAGCTCGTGTTTTCCATTCAACCCTGTTGTTTTGAAGACCATCAAACATAGGTGTAATTTCCTTGTGAAACCTCGAGAATTCCTGTACAAGCAATTGAAATTAGTAAATTAGAAATCTGTAAGCACCGATGAATTTTTAAGTCTGAAATTGTGGAAATGTTGCTGAGAAAACATTTCATTTTTCTATTACATCTAATTCCAAGGCATATTGTTGGAGTAATTGGAGTGTTGGGGTAATAATGCCCTATTGTGTACATAATCTGTTAGGAAAATACTGGAATTTATATGATGCACATTTTAATATCTTCCCTAATCCCACATACGATAGTCTGACTCATATAATACAACTATGATACATGATATTTTATCATATGATTATCAATATCAAGATACAATTAAAAGGTCTGTTATCCTGTAATATATTCCAAGCAGATGACGATATTTCTGAAGATGTTAAAAAATCACATCACATTTTTGCCTGACATTTTTGGATAATATTAAAAACTAGACAGGGATTAAGAATGTGGACATTTCAGTGCCTTACAGAAGAAACAGCATATCTACATGCCCCAAATATTGCATATTCCCATTCCCTTGGCTTTGCTATTAACGGCCTTCTGTAATCATCCCCACTGCTTGCTTATATTAAATGGGTCTGGGAAAAATCAAGCTGGACTTTGTAACTCAGTCTTTCAAAGCAATAACAAAACCTCAGCACCCTAAAGTTTCACTGGGATCTTCCTCTTTTATGAATTTACTTCACATCTCTTGAATTTACTCTATGGGAACAATTCTTTGATGTAACAAAATACTGAAACATTATGGTGGTTGTGATAGTTGTTCACCCTGTGACCAAGAGTACTGCTGCTGTCTAGAATTTTTTGCTACAACATCTTGTCACTAATTGTGGAACAGGAAAACAAAACCAGTTATTCTTACCTTGTACACGAATGTACACACAAAGTCTATGAAACCAACTTGGAGCTTAGGTAGTTCATCTCCTTTGTTTCTGTCCATCATAGGCTAAAATAGAAGAGCAGTAATTTAGAATATGTAGCTTTTTGGTATAGTGATCTCATAAGCATCATGGTTCATTATGTATTCAGCGTTTTAATAACAGTTAATATTGCTTAACACAGTTGAATTACTTAGTACTTACAATAGGTTGTTGCTGTAGCACAGTTCGTTCCAGGTCACCTTGCTCCCAGAATTCATTTGCAACCATGAGGGCAACCTGAATAGGTAAAATTCAGTTGGATTGTCAGTAGAAAGTAGTACATTTAAATAAATAAAACAAGGCTTTCCAGAAAGTGTGAAAAAACCTACAGACACTGTCTGCTGTACTTAAGGCTTTTCCCAGCAAATTATCACTAGCAATATTTTGATGCATGCTGAGTAAATAACTAACAGATTTTTGCCAACAGAAACAAGGCAATTTTAGCAATATAAGAGTCTTGTAATACCTGTAATGTGTATAACTTAGAAGAACAAATATTTGCAATTGTATTTTGATGATGCTTTGTTAAAACATTTTCCTGTAAGGCTAAGTGATGAGCTTCAGCAGGATGGTCAATAAATACTGGAGTACTTGAAGTACTTATCTACAGAATTTTAGTGTGTTTAAGATGCTTTGCAATGGCGCCAAGATCTACAGAATATACACAATTCAAACTATACTGTTGTTAAATCTGTGCCTTAAAAAATAGCTGGAAAGTAGCAAAAGTTGTCTAGCAAAGAAATACTTGAGTGATATTTAAGGGTAGCTAGAACAGCTGCCAGAATCAGCGATGCCAGTTTTAGTGGAAGGACAAATAGAGAAGGGTTGACAACTGTAGAGTGATTGAGACATCATTGACCACCTATACTCACAGTGACAGAAAGGTAGAGGTTCTTTTCTGGAAGCAACAGGTACTTAAATATGTATCAAGTAATAATAGGTTATTTTTTTTTTAATTGATCATGCACCACATGGGCAATAAAACAGAGAGTAAATGCAGTATTGTCTACTTCAAAAGTACCTACCTTACTCTGAACTTCCCAGGGCTTGGTTATTGCAGACAGGTCACATCCAGTCATCATCATAGCCCTTTGAAAACAAAAACAAAGAGTATAGTTTTGGCTGTCAGGAGGATGGTACCAGACTCTTTTCAGTGCTGCCCAACAACAGGATGAGGAGCAATGGCAATGAACTAAACCACAAGAATTTCCACCTCCACATGGGGAAGAACAAATATCCATTAAGGGTAGAAGAGCACTGGAACAGGCAACCCAGGGATGTTGTGCAGTCTGTCTGGAGACATCCAAAACCTGCCTGGACCAGGTCCTACGTAACCTGCTCTAGGTCACCCTGCCTTGGGAGAAGGGTTGGACAGGATGATCTACAGAGGTCCCTACCAACCATAACTATCCAGTGCTAGGATGATTATAAAAAATAAAAGGTCTAGATTTTAAGGAATTTAAGATGACAAATTAATATTTTGCACATTTTAAGAAGATTATAGGCATCCATTTCTAAATTAAAATCATAGTTATGCTCATCATTGCATTTTTAGGTGCCGAAATTCTTTTAAAATCTAGTCCTAGATAATTGATTGAATAAAGAGTAAAATATGAACCACCTACATGATGACTTCTTTTTTCGTTGGGTCAATAGATATATACTTAATTGCCTGCTCTTCTGTTTCCATTTTTTCAATTGCATCCACAATCTTTTGAAACATAGTTCTTTTCCTGTTAAACCAATAAAGCATATATTACTGAATGTGAGTTCCTGCATTAAAAATTTAATATAAAATCATATTTATGATATTTGTGCTTTTCTCAAGTACCATCCTAGTCATAGTAGTATCAAAGGAATACTTCCCTGCTGTTGAATGCAAACTTTTTAGGTAACCTAGACGCTTCGATTTTTTGCTATATACCACTGACATGTGAAGTAATAAGTCAGAGTTCCTGACAAAGAAATAAATAACCAATTTCCTACCTCTTCAGATTAAACTCTTTGGAGCGACATTATCATTTTTTAGCATTACATGTTCATTACTTCCTGTCACATACTGAATTGGGAAAAGTGAAGCAAATACTAATAGATGCTCTACACTCCCTCCCATCAAAAATCCTAAGAATTGCTAAGACCTTACTGAAAATAACTTTCAGAAACATAAGCCTGTCTTGCTATTGCTTCATAAATCTTCTAGTTTGTGCTTAGAATGAATGAAATAATGAATTTACTGTTCTCTAAATCTTAATAACTGCTATTAAACAATTTTCTGAATTTTTACCTGTCTTCTGACTTTAAATTGTCCCAGTCATAAAACAAAAGTCTCCACACATCTTTAAAGAAGATACCCATTATTAAAGCATATTAATTCACTGACTTAGGAACAAAACAAAATTGATAGTTTGATATTTGGAGTCTTTGGCATATTTAGCACTGGAATCAGTGGATGTCTGACAGGTTTTTTTAATTTTCAGCATGCTGCTGTTTAATCTGAGTATCTGTTGTATGGTATGTTAAATATCACACAGGCACACAACCTTATGATTAGGCTACTGAATCCACACTTCTGGAATATAGTGCTTGCTGTAACTATAAGTATATTGGAATGACCTACTAAAGGTATTACCTGCTAAGTATTATATACATTTGTGCATTCTCCAATTTGAAAGCTTATCATCAAACTAAGAATGTCTTGGTTTTGCAAGAATTAGACTCAACGGCAATGTTAAATAGAGCTCTGTTCTCTGCATATAAACATCTTTGTATGCTGCATATAAACTAAAAACTACAGTTATACATTAAATAGGGGTTGTATTTTTTCAGTAGGAAGTTATACAGAATTTAGTACTTACTTGAAATACAAAGCCAAGTCAGTTGCTATTATTGCAACTTCAAATAAGTGTAGAACGGTTTCATACTGGCGCTTATTTAGGTTCTGGAAGATGTTTAAACTCTGCAAGGTGGAAAGTTTAGGATTTCAATTCCTTTTGTAACACTGTCTTTCGTTTGTACTATACAGATTGTCTCACAGATTAGGGTAAAAAAATTGGTCAATTACAGTCCTTAAATTAAAATAATGACAAAAATTGAAAGTTCACATTCAGTTAACCTAATTTTCCTGACTTTTTAAAGCTTCCCAGTTCCCCTTTTCTTCCTGTTAAACTGGGTTGGCACAATTGCCTGCACCAGTGTATGGGACCTGCCATGGTACGTGCAATGTCCTTTTCCTCAGGCAAAGAGAATTCAATCATCACATAGCATTTTTCTAAGTGTCTTGGTTTTATTTCCTTCTTTAACAGAGATACAAGGCCCGTGTGAGCCAGGGCACAGTGATGCTGCTGCTGAGAGCCTCCAGAGGTCCTGCCAGCTGCTCTGCCCAAGAGCAGGAGCCAGTCCCTGGCATCTCACACTTGAAAAAGTACATCGCCATCAATAAAGGGAAAGGTGTTTGTTTGTTTTTATATCATAAATCTTCTGGGTTTTTTATTAACATAGTGCTACCGCTTAGCATAAGGATTTATTCTGTGGCCTCATGAGGTCAAGCAACAGCATCATCACAGGGATTAGAAGTGGAAAATGAGGGTGAAGTGGGTGCCTGCCCTGCTGCTGCAAACACGGGATTGAAGGGGTGCATATGTGCATGCCCTGCTGTTAAATCACCCTGCAAAATACATGGTAGAGAGTTTAAGCAGCGTCCTTTGCTGTAGCCGAGCCAGAGCCTGACGCGCCTGAGGGCAGAGGGGCGGTGCCAGTGGAGGAGCAGGGCCCTGAGGGGCGGCTGAGCCCAGGCAGGCGGGATGGCCCTGAGGGGCAGTGGAGGGGCAGGGCCCTGAGGGGCGGCTGAGCCCAGGCAGGCGGGATGGCCCTGAGGGGCAGTGGAGGAGCAGGGCCCTGAGGGGCGGCTGAGCCCCGGAATGCGGCGGGAGCATCAGCCCCGCTGCTGGGAAGGGCAGCTGGAAGGGCAGCTGGGCACGGCTGCCCAATGCGGGAGCATCGGTACCGGAGCTGCAGCAGAGCCTGCCACACCCGGCCCTCGTAACAAGGTAGGGTGTGGGGCGGGTCTGGCCTGAGGGCAAGGGGGCCCTCGAGGAACATCTGCTTTTGTTCCTCAGCTGCCAGAGCCTGCAGCTGAATTTAGACCTCATAAACCAGGCACAGCCATTTAATGACAAGATTTTGTGTGTGTGTGTATATATATATATATGTATATTGCATTTTCTGCTTTGGTTTCAACATCACTGTGTTTTGTGCAAACACAAAAAACCTGAGGAGGTTGAGCAAGGCCCAGAGGAGAAGCTTTTCTGTCTGAGGTGAATCTGTTCCAGACAGAATCAGTGGTGTTTTTCTAAAAGTGGAAAATGTATAAGAATTTGTCTTAAACTTCTGAATTTTAGCATTTCTTGTGTGGACCGAGAGAAATGCATGAGACCCAGTGAAATTTGGAATACTGTAGCTTGATTGGATCATCAGTGTTGATTGGTGTGAGCAGAAGGTCCATGACGCACCTCATCTTGAAGCAAGGTTTTACTGTACTCTAGGTGGTGCCTTTCTAGAATGGAAGAGCCGTGAAGTTTTGCCAGGGGAGCAGCTGACCTGTGGAAAAATAAGCAATTCTTAATATATACATATACATATACATACACATACACATACACATATACATTTTGTTTAATCTATACTCCTTTTATGTACCTTAAAAGTAGCCTTTATCCATCTTTTAGTGTTTATTCTGTGGCATGGCTTTTGAACTCTTGTGTGTCTGTAATGACTGGGCTGTGTGCCCTGGGATTCTAGTTAACTGTAAATTAAATCTAAAGTAACAGTATAATGGAGTTTAATTCCTCTATTGTTCTTGGGCTACTTCACTCTCCCAAAATTGCCATTTTATGGACAGCAAACGTCCTGATAGCTCAGGTTTGTTCAGTTTTACCACAGGTCTTAAAGCATTCCCCTGACATTGGACTAAGCTTCAAGAAGAGGAAATTCCGCATCAGATTATGGTTGTGAGATGAACGGAGAAGCATCCTGCCTAAATGGGCTCCAGGTAGTTCTATATGTCTGAAAGTTTATTTTCCTCCTTTTTCCCTTTTTGGTTTATAGCTCTGTTTCCCAGATAACCCGAGGTGGATTGCTACGTGGCACCCGTATTTTCTAATGTGATTAGGACTGCCATGGTAAAGCCTGATGAGTTCTATAAATAGCTTTACTGTGTATGACCTCATGTAGAGAGCTTTCATCTAGGGAAGACCACAGTGGGAAGATTTAAACCCCACCCGCTACAACCCCCCTTCAACTTGTTTGGATGAGAGGCAGTCCATTGAATAAGAACCAGCATCTGTCATTCTCTTTCCTACGTCACCTGGAGAATCCCTGGGAATAATCAGAAAATCCCTTTGGGTCACTGCTCTAGCATGCAGGCTGAAAAGGCTGAAATGTGAGGAGTGGATTCAGGGTCAGAGGGGTAAGACCAATCACTCTGGAGATAACAGTTGGTGGAAACTAGACAGAAAATTATAATCTTCTAGTACACATGACATTCTGAGAAATGTGTTCTCTAGCATATAGAAACAAACCCTCACAGATCATATAAAAGATTAAATGGTTGGATGTTCATTCCTCAGGAGAAGAGTGGCCTTCACCATGATACGTAATGTTTTAATACAAAGGAGAATTTAAATTAATTAATATTGTTACATAATAAACAAGGTAAAAATCACAATTCCTTTGGAATATTTTCTCAGAACATATTACAGCATGAATTGCAAAGCTTTAACCTCATGATGTAACTTCTGGGCCTGTGGACCCAGCAATAGAACTCAAGCTTGTTGACTCAGACTTTTATATAATGTGAGGAGATTACACCTCAGGAAAGGACCTGTATTGGGAAACTGAGTAACAACTGAACTAGTCAAATTAGACAGTGGGAAACAGAGAAAAAAAATATTTCTGCCTCTAAACTGGCCCCTGTCTATGTCACATCTTGAATCCATCTCCAGAAAAGTGCTTATGCTGTGTCTTGAAAAGTAATCCAGTTATGGATTTTAATTTATTTTACTAATTTCTTTGTGTCCTCATGCACATGAGGGCTCTGTCTGCTACAATCCAAACATTCCTAGAGTTTTAAAAAGCTAGAGTCTTAAAAATGGATTGCAGCTTCATTGATTCTGCCTTTGCCTTTTGTCTTTGTGTTTTAGCTGCCTGAAGTGCTCTGGGGCACTACAGAATACTTCTGTATTCTACAGAATACTACAGATACTACAGAAATCTTCTGTAGCATAATTATTTGTTCATGCCAGATGAGTGTGGAATATATACCTTATATTTTTGCAAGTTTTGACTTTTTTTTTTGTTTGTTTTCCACTAAAAGTAGTACATTTCCATATATTTGATCACTTATACTTACTTCATTTGATACAAGTTATTGGTCCCTCTGTGATCAATGTCATGGCAGAAAGCAGCAGCAACCATGGCAAAGGCTTCTAAATCAGTATAGTATTTCTTTATTTTGCCTGTCTGTAAAAGAAAATAGATAACTCTGAGCGTGTGTTTTCCTGAATTTTCCATCTGGAGTTGAAAGAATACTAATTAATGAATATCAACATTACCATGAGCAGAGTAAACATTGTTTGTCCCACATTGAATCCATGTCTCCAGTTATGGTAAGTGATATCCCGATAACCCTTCCTGACTGTGTACATCCATCTTGTAAGGACCTGTTGGGAACAAAAGTGAGTCAGACAGCTGTTAATTGAAACAGAACAAAGGAATTCCCATTAAATAACTAGAATATATTACGAAATTACTTAATTGTGCAAGTTCTTTGAAAACAAATGTTTTTCATTGAGTTAAACATGGAAACAGCAAATTTTTCTTACATAGATGCATGTGGATTTAATTCCTTACCTAGCTTACACAACTCAGGATTAATTTTATGTTTTTATGACAAACATGTTTCATTGAGAATGCAAAATTGTTAACCATACCATTAATATTTTAGTATTGCTTACTTCTAGATTAAAATATGTAAAACCCCAGCTATTTTTCTTCTATTTAAAAATAAATAGTAACAAGAAAAATTAACCAGACCTCGGCTGGGACTTTGAATTTTTCAACAACATTTATCTCAAAGAACAGTCGTATTCCACAAGTTATCAGGCCATGCTCTGTAACAGGGAAGTCACTGAAGCGGAATTCATACAGTTCTAAATCTTTTGGATCAGGTAATTCTTCTTTCTGTAAGGAAGTAGCAAAAACAAGGGGTTTTCTGTCAAGAACAAAGTTGGAAAAGCTTTTTTAATTTTCTTCAATAGAAATACTGCTCAAGGACAGTATGCTTACTATGTCTTCAAAGGTCTCATAATTTAATACGCATTTAATCTAATGTGTATTAAATTATGAAATACAATCATGATACTGCTGGCTTTCTTCTCAAAATTAATAGATAAAAGCCTTGAGCAATTCCTACTCTGAATTCCAGCACAATGTGTTGTGGTCATCTTAACATTTCCTTAGTTTAGAAATCTTGGTTCTTGGATTCTCTTCCCTGGTATAAAATCCCATCATTCTCCCACTTTTAACCTGATCTCAAGGCTAGATTAATATTTTTCTCAACCAAATTAAATTGACTGTTTTATAGATGTGATATAGATTCACATTGAATAGCCTAACTGGTAGTAGTGCTATTAGTGAACTGTTCTCTAACCCTCTTCTCTCTCTGAAACCCTAGGGAGAGCAGCATCATATTTTAAAGAATGTGTTCCAGTCCAAACAGGAATTCTTCCAGGAAGTCTGATGCAACACAAAAAATATCTCATGTTATCACAATGACTCCCTTCCTCCTCAGTAGTCTATAAATGATCTTCACTTTATAGAGAAAGAAAAAGACAACTGAATGTAGGCATGTATTTCAACAAATGAGGCTGATCCTCCCTTTCCTTCTCCCTGGGTTTTTCCTTTATATCTATGCAGATCTGAGATCAAGGACAAAGAAACCTAGACCAGTGCTGTTTTAAGACCCATTACTTGGTGAATCATCAGATGTAGAAACACCTGCTTTATCCTATTAGTTATCTGGGATTCCAGGTCTTGTAATAGGATAAAGCACTTGCATTGGAACTTGGGAGTGCAGAAGATATTAGACCTTTGAATTTGTGACTCCACAATGTTGAAAGAACAAATTACTTTTTGTAGATTTAAAAATTCAAACCAGTATTATGTTTTTAAATTTGCAGCCTGTATCAGAAAAATCAGATTTTGTTCTACCTGTGGAGAAATTTATAGTGTCTATTATTTTTTTAAGATTTTCATGTTGCTAAATTAAATTTCCTTTAAAAGGCATGTGAAGCTACACACTGTCTGTTGATGTTTTTTTATTTCACCACTTGCAAGCTGTGTGAGCATCTGTTGTGTGGAAGCCAGTAAAACATTAACAGCAATGCATTCCAGCATGCACATAAATGTAACTAAAAAGAGCTTCATGAGATCTTTTCCCTGTGGCTACATGTACATTAGCAAATGTGGTGTAATAGGAGGAAATATGTGAAATAGTTGGTACTGGTAGTCAATAGATTTGTGTATATTTTGACCTTTTTTCTTCAACCTAGCTCTGTTTTGATCCATTAATAGTGGAAGTCCATTCAGTGTTTTCATTCAGAGCACGTCTTTACTCTGAATGTGAGGTTTTTTCACATAAAGTAGGCCAATTCATGTGCTCCAGGACTGAAGTGCACTAAATGGGCAAAGATAGGAGCTTTCTTCCAGAGACACTGCCTTTCTAGGTTGAAATGCTAAGGCAGCCAGAGGACTGCACTACAAACTTATTTTTGTTTGAGTAGCAGCAGAGTAGTAGAGCAGAGAAGTCATTAGATCAAATCTGTTTTGTCACTGTGGAGTCATGGGCCACTGTCTTTAGGCTTCTCTGCCTACAGAAATGCAGGAAAAATAATCTGAAAGTAAGTTTGTTCCACTGGACACTCCTACCTATGTTCTCTTACCAAGGATGAAAGTGGCCTCCGCACAATATCTCTTCTTTTATTTTCAGAATTAAATAAATTAAATTCGGTTATAGATACAGCATTTTCCCTATGAATATTTTAAGAAATTTAACACTTCAAATGTTAATTAATATAAAAATGTCTGTGTAACTCTGACTGTCCAAGTGTCTTGATGTACATTTGGGACAGAATGCTTCCCTGTAGGTAGCACTGGGGTCTGCTACAAAGAAGGAGAGAAGAGGTTGAGGATATGTTACTAAATCAACTCTGTCTAGCCTGTGGAACTGCTAACATTGATTGTATTAATTAGGATTTCACCATACACAGCCTTTTCTATGATGAGGACACATTGCTGTCTGATAAAAATATACCACCAGGCTTTTCAGTTTAATGACTTACCAAAATCCTGATGAGATCCTTTTGATCACATTCATCTAAACTTTTTGCGTTTAATTTTTCCTTGTATTTCTAAAACCAAAAAAGAGTAAGAAAATTCAGGTTTTATGTAGTAAGTTTCCCATTTTAGTTTTGTGGCTGTGGACAGAAACTTACCAGGATAGATTCAACTTCAGCAGGAGTGGCCTTTGTCTGGTACATAAGCATTTCCTGAGCAATGTCTTTCCTGTTTTCAAGTTTGTTCATTTTGTCATAAGTGTCAGTATTTAAAACAGACCACCCCAGAAACTGTGTGAGAGTCTGCAACAAAGTCAAGTGAAACAGAGATGATGTCATGACAACAGAATGAACCTGACAATTTGAACCGAGTGTTCTTAAAGTCCCGTTTCTGTTAGTGCCCTTTGAAAAGCAAGGTGCTACTCTACTTGTTAGAGGCCTTTGTCTTCCTTCAGCCAGTTCTGTTAGCACTCACAGCTTCTAATGACGTTTGGCTCAGCTTAGTAACTAAGTAATTAATATTCCCACTTTACATACAGGACTTTGAGGCTTATGAAGCTTAAGTCAGGTAGGTGGACTTGGGTACACTGTGTAGCATCTTATCTTGCCTGAGTGCATGCGATTATGAATGCTTTGTGAACTCCCACGATCACAGGCTTGGCATCCATTGGCAAGCAGCACACCATACCTGCTTACCCACTGCTACTTAGGAGATGCTGACCATCATTAAAAAGTCAAAGGATTAAAAGCAAAATTATAAGCAACTTTTGTTGATCACTGGAATGTAAATGATCAATCAAAAATTTTCAGTTTTATAAAGGGAGATAAAATCTCAGATTCTTAAGAAACTGCATTGTGAAGAAGATCGACACTTGGCTAGATGCTAATATGGCCGTTTTGAAAAATTTTTGACATATAAAAGTGACTGCAATTTTTTTTAACATCACATAGCTCCTCAAACCCTCTAATCCTATTAAGCTTACTTCAATGATCTGTTCATCATACTCATCAAAAGGTTTTCCATCTTTCCTATTGTAAAACGTTGCAACTCCCACAATTTCTTCTTTTTTGTTGACAATAGGCAATGACAGGACGTTTTTGATAACCCATCCAGATTCATCCACTGGTCCTTTCTGTAGGAAAACCAAAAACCAGGAAATATGTATTTCTTTTAAATACACCTAATAATACAGCTACGGACATAAGCAATGCAACAAAAATATTTTGTTTGTGCATCACAATCAAAAGAGAAATTATTTGTGCGATCAACTGTATAACCAATTAGTGGCAAGCACTGGAATATTTTTCTACAATATTTATAATTATTAACATTATTGAATTTACCTGAAATGTAAAGTATTCATCTGCTGGTGCATTCATCATGTTACAAATCTGCAGTGTAAAGAAAATGACACGTTTAAATGGAATATAATGTGCATCAAAAGTTAGTCTAATATTTTTTTAAAGGAATATTTATTTTTTAAGCTAACAATACTGAGCATCCTAGATAGCTACAGAAACTAAAACTGTTCCTCTTAAATTAGATGTGGTTATTCTAACAGACATCATATTGGAATGTTTGTAGCAGAGTCCTTCAGTGTCTCACAGTGCAAAAGCATAATTGTTAAGAAAATCACTTCCAGTTTAAAATGGCATGGGGGTTTCTAGAAAGAAATAATTGAGTACTAAGGGCTCTATTAAAAATTCCTCAGGGTTACTCACAGCTGTCATGCATCCTGACTTTGAATTACGTATATCTATGCAAGAAGATAGAGGAAATTAAGAAAAATTTAAAGCCTTGCATGTGATGATTTTCTTACTTTGGCATTTTTGGTGACATTTAGCACACCTGGAAAGTGACATCAGACACACACATTATTCCTCTGATATCACCACAATCTGAGGGAAATTATTCTGCTGTTTTCACCATTTGTGCTGAGGCCTTGTCTCCACCCAAAATACTGATTCAAATGATTTCACTGGGAACCAAAGGCACTGGAAACACCATTTTTATGGAGGATTTTGGCCATGGGGAGGTTTGGGGGTTTTTTGTTCGATCAGAACAACTGCATGATTTAAAATGCTAGTTTTTAGTTTTGCTATGAACTTACAAGACCATTTTCAGCAACATATGTTGGCAATCCACTGACAAGACACCAGTGATCTGCTGGAGGTGACCTTTTGAGAGACAATGAAATTAATTTATTTCTACAATGTAGACATGCTATTCTATCCCAGCAATAACTAATTACCACACATTCACAAGTTGCCAGTGAATACTCACGGAATGACTTTGATTTCTTCTTGTCCATGTAACAAATAGTCAATAATCTTATAAAAGTTGACTTCCTAAATAAAAATATAAAACCATCTAGGTGACTTATACAACTTCAATGTCAAACTTAAGATTCATAAAAAGAAAAATTAATATCCTCACTCGTCCATCAGGTGTCTTGGGGCCTTTGTAAGGCTCTGCCTCCCCCAGCCGGATTGGCCACTCGTCATAGAACTCCTGAGAAAGTGATACAAAGGGAAAAAGGAAAAAACAAATCAGTTCTGTGTTCATAGGTAATATCACATCTGTGTTTTACAATTTGATTAGACTTCACCTTAGAAGTTTCTAGCAAGTAGGAAAAATAGTTGTTACCTTCTCTTTAGTCATGTCCAGCAGACCAACAGAGTATCTTTCACAATTCAAATACATTCGAATAGTATACAGTGCTTTATGAAACTGTCGTTCTATATCTGTTAGCTCTTCAAATACTTTGTTGGCAGACCACAGAAGCATCTGTTTACAACAAAAGAGAATGAGGATAATGTTCAGAACAGTAAGAAGACATAAACATATGAATCCTAAGCATTCCAGAATTAATTTATAAGGTGCATCACTGTTAACAAATTAAAAAGGAACAAATAGATTGTATCCTTACTTCAATAAGATTGCAAGAATATAAAATAGTGGGAATAAGAATTGTTTCAGAGAAAAATGAAGAATTTTTATTTAAAAAATGCTCCTATACCTGGCTTCTTCGTGATTCAATGTTGTGGAGATACGATGTATGCTGATTTCTTACCACCAAAGATATAAAGTTGAGGTATTTTTTAAATACCTAAAAATGAAAAAGATCAAAAATGAAAGTATTAAATTAAGATATAGAGTCACTCAAACTACTTGTTAAACTGAAAGCTGTGTTATTGTGTGACATTTTACCTCTTCATCCTCTTTTGAGAACTCAGGGGCATTTAATTTGTTGAGTGCCATGACAACAGCAAGCACCTCTTTACCCTGTGTAATTGCAGTTGCCAACATATTGACTGTTTTATAACCAGTTTTTTTGTCCATGAAGTCAGAAAAATGGTTGTTCTGAAAGAAAAGGGGAAAAAAATCACAAGTTAAATGCACAACAATTACCATGCCATGGGCAAATGATAATTTCATTTGATAACTGATGTGTGCAATGCTTTGAGCACTGTTTCACTGTTTCCTAAGTACAGTAGGTTTACACTTGAAAAAAAAACCCACTATTGTTACTTAACTCAATCTTTTAGATTTATATGTACAAGCTTAACTGAGGCATTGGTTATGAAGATAGCTTCTGAAACCAAGATCTATGCATGTCTTCATTATAATGCTGAGGAATTAAAAATATGGAGAATTTAGAATAAGTGAAATAATAATATGACTTGTGACTACCTGTGAACCTAATATATATGGTTTGCATTTTAGAAAATTACTTCATAACTATGTTAATATTTGTTATTAATTAATTATTTCAGTAAATAAAATTTATTATTCATTTCCCTTATACAATATTTAAAAGTACCTCCTGTCATGTATAAAAGTATTTATGGCAGAGAAGCATCCCCAGCAAGTATTTGTCTGGCTGACTTGTTTCTTATTCCTTCCTGTCTGACACACTCCCATCCCTGTTACTCCCAGCTCTACAGGCTCTTTTGGTGAAAGGAAAGGATATAGGTAGAGGATATAGGCTATAGGACCAGAGCTGCTTTTGTTGAGTGTATGATCCTGTGGGAATAAGGCCATGTGACTAATGAATGAGCCACAACTCACTACTTCATATTTACACTTTCATCCTTAAAACCAAATGCTGAGGAGGGTTTAGCAAAAGCTATTATTTAAAATTTTTTATGCAAAAATACTGAGAAGCTAGTTCATGCTTCATGGAGAACAGTTTTATTTTCTCATATCCAAGAAATTCTTGGTCTTTTCTTCAAAGGCTTTAGTGTTCTCTTCAATTTTATAAAAAGAGATTTAAACATTTTCAGGGAAATCTGTTTGTCAAGGGTTGTTATGTTTTTTATGTTATTAAGAAAATACATCTGAATGAGATGAGTCATGAGTTGGAGGTTAGATTTTTCCTCTTCATTGCCTTTTGCCCCTCTTCCCTCTAGCAGTTGTTTCTAGTATATGCTGAATTTATAGCATATACAACACTAACAAGAAAGACAGAATTTTATTATGTCATCAAAATATTAGAGTTTGGGCTTTTTCCTTGTTTTTTATAGTCTTTAGGCAGTCCATCTTTTATATTTATATTTTATATTTCCTTCTAGGACTGCATTTCAGTGAAACAAATTAAATGTCTGGAAGAAACTCTTAAATACTGTATTTATGCCCTGGGCTCTCTTACAGAGAATTGATTACCTTAAGGACAGCCTGTGTCATCCCCGTAAATCTCATTCGTTGTAGCAGGCTCTATTTAGGTCCCTTGAAAGTGTAGCCACTTTTGAATATATTGTCCAGGTGAAAAGGAGACACTTTCTCTGTTTCCAACAAACTCCCTGAGTTGTTGTTTTCTGTTTTTCTCAGAGAAAGGTATAAGAGTATCTCATTTAACAGACATCCAGAGAAAATGCCAGGCAATCTGTCTCTTCTGTGTAAGAATCAAGTACTGTCCTGCAGCCTGCTAAACAAATATGTTACTACATGGAAATACTCTGTTTTCTGTGGGATGTATTATCTGCTGACACAACCATTCTGGACTTAGGTGTGGTTTTGAGCTTCAGGTTTTGCACTTCTGACTGTTTTAGCCATTGAAAACCCAGTAAATTGGACAGGTAACTTGACCCTGTTTTGTAGTCCCTCTGTCACTAAGAACATCTAGCATTCGTGGAGAGGCCCAGGTTCCTGAGTTTAGGGTACTGTGTTCTGCTGTGGAGGAATAAACAAACATTTCAGACACTCCTGGATTTCTGAACACTTTGAAAGGATCTGTAGACACCAAATGAGCTGAATCAGCAGGATTCAACTGCTTTGTCTTACTTTGTTTAATAACTCCAGAATGAAGGCACAAGCAGTAGTGATCAGAAGTGTTCAAAAGAAGCACTTTGGTCATGCAATTTTTGCAAAGGATAGAAACATTTTAATACAACTCTCTGTTAATAAACAGAAAGATCAGTAATCACAAGCCATCCTGTGCCTAGATAGTGTGAAGTAGAAAGATAAAAATACCTCTTAATGCATTGGCAGTATTCCCACAGCGCACAAAAAGACCCCTGTCTCGCATGATTTGCATATACAAGCAAAACATTGTGCTTAGATTAAGGCTTTTCATTATTGAATATTTTATACATAATTTCTAGGAGTTTTGAACCCTTTATTTCTGACAGTTTAAAAAATATTTTCTCTTGGGAACATAAGCTCTTTCTTTTCTCCCAAGAAAATAATTTTTCACAATATCTAAGAAATAATATTCATAGACAAATCAGCAAGAAATGTGGTCTTCAATACCAGAGCCAGAAAACATCTTGGTGCTTCCATGACTTCATGAATGTGGACACTTAGTCTACTTGAACCTGATCTTAGGAATCAAACCATCTTTTAGAGCAATGTTTTGAACTTTTCAGCTCTCACTTAAATCACAAAACAGGCTTTGAAAGAGAAATTATGGAAAAGAATTCTGCTGCTAACTCCCTAACTGTAGTACATTTGCAGACATTTCCTACTAGCTCCATTTAATGCTGAGATACCAAGCCATTTACTATACAATGATTAATTCTTTAAATAGGCCATAAGATATGCAACATATCCTGGGCTTGCAGGAAGCCAGCACAAGCACCTAGCTAGCACAAGCAGCTAGCACAACCCTTTTGATAGAGGAATGTTTCCTAATACCCAATCTGAACCTCTCCTGGCACAACTTGAGGCCACTTTCTGTTATCCTGTTATTTGTTACTTGGCAGAAGTGGCTGACCCCCACCATTAAGGGATTTGTAGCCACTGATAAGGCTCCTCTGAGCCTGCTTTTCCAGGCTCAACACCCCCAGCTATTTCAGCCACTCCTCATAGGACTTGTGTTCCACATCCTCCTTCAGCTTTGTCACCCTGCTCTGGAGATGCTCCAGCACCTCAATATGTTTCTTGTAGTGAGGGTTCCGCATCTGGACCCAGGATTCAATGTGTAGCCTCACCAGTGCTTGGTACAGGGCAGCAATCTCTCCCCTGGTCCTGCTGGCCACACAGTTTCTGATCCAAGCCAGGATGCCCTTGGCCTTGTTGCCCACCTGAGCCCTGCTGGCTCATGTTCAGCTGTTCTTGATCAGCGCCCCCAGGCCCTTTTCTGCCAGGCAGATTTACAGCCACTCCTCCCTGCAGCGCTGCCTGGGGGTGAAGTCACCCAACACAACAAGGGATAAGACTTTATCCTGCAGGTGACATGATAGGGCCAAGACAGCAGATGCCTTTTTCCTTCCGCCTTGTAAAGCACAGAGGAAGAAGGGGTTACTGTGACCCCTTGCAGTTATGACTATTTTGCTCCTGTTGGGTGGAAGGTTCTGTGTTGGATAGATGAGCTCAGACTGAGCATATTTCTTTGCGCTATCTCCACATGTTTCTGGTTTTCTTTCTGGTAATTCTACAGTATTTTCTTTCTGATATTTTGTTCTTCCACTGATTGTCTTGCACTGGCTCAAATTTCTCAAAATTTTAACCACTTGATAGGTGGTATCAATGTGCTATAATGCTTCATCTCCTACTTCTACTTAGCCTAATTTCAACTCACAAATGGTTTGTTTCATAATGATATAATTGTGTATGAATAGAAAAGAAAAAGCATGTACTAGCATTTGCCTGGCCCTTTCTTAGGCCACACTGCAAAAATGACATATTTTCGGAGACGTAAATTTCATTTTCAGATGTAACTTACTAGCATTACTGAACAAATTGACATTGTTATTGTAAATATGACTAGAGTTCTGAAACTGAATCAATGAGAAATTAATATATATATTATATGTAATAGCACTTGGGTGTTGAACTTTTCAATTATGTCAGTGAAATGCCTGCTTGTTATTTGCCATATGTGTTGACTATTTTGCAATTTCTTGAAGATGGATTTGTATTACATTTTTTTTTCACGTGAAACAAGAAAATTAGATAAAAGGGAGCTTTTAATTTGAATATTTAATGTACATTTTTGCTTCAGTTTTGGAAACTTTCCTCTTGGAATAGTAAATAAAGGAAAGAATTGGTTGGGGTTTTCTTCTGGTAGGCACAATTAACAGAAATTTGTTCCTGTGTTAAAATATTTTCTGGTAAATTGACTAAATCTTCGCATTCTAGAAGATTGGAACGTGTTTCCATTTTTCCAGTTAACGTTTGTTGAGTATGAATTTCTAACAATGTGGTGTTTATTATCAAGATGAGATAAAATGGAGGAGCAGACATTAACACTTACAGTGCATATTTTTCCCATGCAAAAAGCTACCTCAGACAGCCTGGAGTCTGGGGACCAGAACATCCACATTAATCTGAAACTCCTGCCTCCCACTCTTGGGTTAAAGTGTGGAGCTGCTGCTCTGAAGCTGGATCAGCTTACAAAGGGATGATACCAATGCTTGCAAGTTGAAGATGTGTTTAAGTTGATTTGTGTCATAGGTTTCCAGTGGTTAACTTAGGTGCCACAAGGATCACTCTTCTGGATGCTTAATCTGAGTTGGAATCTCCCATGGTCTCTTGTTTCTTTACTTCACTGGGGGTTGTGAACTCCAGTGCAAGACCTCTAAAAATGAGGACTGGTTATTTTAGCATCAAAATATTTCAGCCCCTTTCTAGATCTAATCAAAAAGTCGCCACTTCTTTTGAAGCATTTTTTCACCATTTTTATACTTTTATACCTAACTAAAACAAAGAATATTATTTCCTGAGTTTCCAGTCCTTAATTAAATCCTTGTCTTCAAACATCTTTGAATTGAAAGGAACAGTGCAATAATTTAAATAGGTTATGGATTAAAGCAAATATATAAAGTCTTTGTTATTGGTTCTTACAAGCCAAGAATGTGATATTTTGATTCCCCCAAAAATACATACTCCTTGTAGAACTATTTTTTAGTTAGTTTTATTTGGAAATAGTGCCTTGGAGAAAAATGTGAAGTAATTGTACTCTCCTTTATAGTGTTGTCTGTGTTATCTGTTACTGTTAAAAGAATATTAATGGAAATACCCATTTTTTTGTAGCCTATTATTTACTTCGTAATATTTGAGGCACATACTCTGCTAGACCCTGTGAATAATGTGAGACAAATTATTAGGGTAATGGTCCTGACTGGCCTCCTGTTTCTCACAGCAATTAAATCCTGGATTAAACACTATTAGCTCTCACAGTCAACAGGTCCATAATCTTGTGGGGAGGAGACTGACTACTAAGTTAATTATTGAAGGTCTGTATCTTTTCCTCCGCTTTTCTTTTCTAGAGCATTAGTCAGGATGAGGAGCTTCCTCACGTTTATTGGTACCTTTCCAGTTAGAAGAAGGAGATAATCCCTAAAGAACTGGTTACCAGGCACTAAAAGTGGAGTCTTTTATTTTTTCAGTGATTTATTGCTGTTGTGATCTTTTATTGCATTTACTTTTGTTATAAAGGGGTAATGATTGAAACATGAAAATGTCACACCATGAGTTTGTCAATGTTGTCATGTACTTAAGACTTAAAAAACACTATGCTGTTTGCATGTGGACTGTGTCAACAGTAAAAAGTGGCTAGACATAACGTTTTAAAAGTACTATAGCCAACTAGAAGTGATCATTGTGCATTTTATATTCTGACAAGGCAGCAGGGGCAAAATTCTTCTCTGGCTTAACTCTTCCTGTCATTTTTTGTTCAGAATTTGGGTAGCAGACAATCTTGTTTGACTGAAGTGTGTATGTAGTGAACTGAAAAATAATTATCCTTTCTAAAATGTAATAAAGACTTCAGTGGCTGTGTATTTCTGCTGCCATGGAGTAATTATATGCTTTAAACATTACTGACTCAAGCTGCAGTTCTGGGTTTGCTATGGAGATAAAGATTCTGGTGACATAACTGGGAGCTCTGCTTGTGTGAGGAGTGTGAACTTGGACATTGACTTTTAGTACACGAAGAATGAAAATGCTGACATTTTTGAGATCTTTAGGGTTGTTTATAAATATCAAACCTTGGTCCCAGAGAAGTCTCTGAGAGTTGTGCAATTATCTAATAAACTGCCAATATGCTGATATATAGTTACCGAATTTAGATTAATGGGAGCATGGTTGAATTGCATTTTTAAATGTTTAAAATTGCATTTTTAAATTAAATTTTTAAATGTCTAATGGCATAGACCTCAGTAATCCTAAGAGAGTAAATGGGTGCCTAAATAAAGATTACCTTAGAATGATTGAATAGTAACAGATACTCAGCTGACATAAATTAATTTGTGAGCGCAAAACACCTAGCAGGATCAGATGGACAGAAAAATTCCCTTCTTTAAGCATATATAAATAACATTTACCACAAAATTTTGAACAAATCCTGCTGCAAACACAGCAATATTTAGTTAGCCCTGCTCCGGGCACCTCTCACATAATATTAAGAAGCAGAGCAGTGTCTGATAGGAGACACATCTTTCTTGATCCTCCTGATCTTTTCTCATGTAATCAGTCTTATGAACTTGGACAGATTATCCTCCAATCTTCCCACGTGGTGGTAAGAGGCAGTAAATCAGACACTTCTTGTCAGAACAGTAGCCATTGAAGAAAGGATATTAGTGGTCAGTTGAAAATGAACTGATTGTTTTCTCAAATCAGTCAGTCTTCTGTTTGCCACTGTGATTCCTACTTACATGTGGGGTATTTTACTGTGTATTGGAATATTATTTTCGTATCTATAAATATTCATTTGTTTCTGAGCTTTAAAAGTAGTCCTTTATAACTTTTAGCATGATAAAATATATTATTTTTGTTTACCTTCTGCAAAACATAGTTAATTGCAGTGTGTAAATATTTTGATTATTTACGTGGAGTTTAGGACACTGTAGTGGTTTCTATCTCTAAAATATTATGCAATTTTAAATTGACTGTATAGGAAATACTGAGAATCCTGACTGTCATCTTGATAATTATCTTAGCACCATTTGATTATGTTCAGATTTTCAACATAGGACTAAAAAGAAATGAAGATGCCAGCATTTGATGATGCAAGGTTAGTTATTTTTAAAGAAATCTTAAAATTCAAAGCATGTTTACATTTCCCAATGTATTTCAGAGCAGTTTCTAAAGCCGACCTCATATAAGACCTTTCACTTTTGTTAGGTCACTCATCATTTCAATTAACATTTTTAATAAATAGTAATAATAAAGGTTTAAATAAAATGAATGAATAAATAAACTCTTATCAGCACCTTAAAGAAGACGATTCAGCGCAGATTCAACAGGAAGCTCAAAAATGTCAGAACAGCTCTGACTCAATAATTTTATTCTGTAGATGGTTTTAAACAATGACCCTGGATCCAGACATACTCAAAATCAAACCCATTTTAAATCAAACACAGACATGAAGCTGAACATATATGTTTACATCTTCCTCATTCTCATTCGCTTACTAATAAGGATATATCTTCTTTACAAAAGCTGCAAATTAAAGGATTCAGAGATGCATGCATGGCAGCATGGAATAATAACAGAGAGCCCTTGCAAGCCCATATTGAAAAACAGAATACAAGCCTGCCTTGTTCAGCAGAAACTCAGGTATTTAACGGTCTCTATTAATCTAATATTTTTCTCCATTATTATAGTCATTGACATTACAACTCCTACAAGGGCACTGAAAACATCTAACTAGGCTACATGATGTGGTTCTGTTGGATTTTAAGCCATCTCTGATGATGCTTTTCTCATGTTATTGGTCTGGATTTCTGTCTCTGAGATTTTTCTGAAGCACAACTTTTTACCTCAAGCCCTGGGCAGGAAGCTGAGTAAGCAAGTGCACAGGACACCATTCCTCAAGAGAAGTCACTTACCTTTGTCACATCAGGTACATTAAAAAACTTCTTGGTATGAGCAACCCATCCCACTATCCCGATGTCCAGAGGAAAAACAGTCTCATTTTCTGGTTTCACCAAATTCTGCTCATAGCTGGAAGTTGGAGTGATATCAAGAATCTTGGAGGCTACCTCTGGAATACCATTCCGGGAACGACAAATGAACAGACTACACCGATCAGCTGCCAGCAGCTGTGCCAGCCTCTGCAGCGTCTTGTGCACTATCTTTTCCATAACACATGCCTCATCCTGAATTTCTGTTATCAACTCAAAAATTATGTTACACTCCTCCAGACGGGACATGTCTTTGAAGCTGACTCCTTCCTTCACATCTCCAGGGTTCACATTAAAGATACTTCCCACCACTTCTGGTCTCATTTTTCGGTCGAAATACTCCTTGGCAAACTGGGGATTGTTCTCCAAGTATTTTTCAACGGCATCTTTATTTACCTCACCCATTTTTGCTGGATTTTTCTTAGGATTTCTTTTAAAACTGCATCACCATCAAAGCAGGAATGGTTGCAAGAAGTCCTAACCTGTTACTAGTAAGAAAAATGTACTTTGTACATATTGTATAGCTCACAGACATAATACATTCATCTTCCTCTGTGGCTTCCAAGCCTTCTGATACTCTTGAGATATGACAGAAGGCACTGGCTTAGCGTCTTCTTAGTGTGAGATCTTGGAGACCGCTAATTAAAGAGATGTCAGGACACTAAACCCCTGAGCATTCTTAGCTCATAAATCCTCAGGGAATCATTTTAGCATTTTAAACTAACCAATTAATTCTTATAAAATTGTCTGATGTGGAGATATCTGTACCTTTATGCTATCTCCTTCATTCACAGTATATATATTGTACTGTGCACACAGAAGTTCCTATTAAAACTTCATATGAGAAATTCCACCCAGATACTTACCCCACACTCTACACGTGCACAGATGTACACACGTGTATTTCTGAGAGGCACTTAAGGGCAGGAAAACAGAATGTTACGGAGAAACTTAGGTAGAACTTAGTTTTCCTTGAAATAGTCAGGAGATGATATAAATTGGATTACTAAAGGTAAATAATTATGAAGCTATACATGAATAAAATGGGTGAAATCCTTAAGACCTTACAGAGCGTGCTCAAGTGCTCAAATGATTTACCTAGGTGAAGATGGAATAAAAGAATTAGAATTTGGCTTAGCACAGCCAGATATGGCTTATCCTTTTTTTTTTTCTTCAAAAACAGAGAGACAAAAGAAATAATAAAATCAGAAAACTGATCAAGTTCAAATTGAGTTGAGGAAACTGTAAAATTTTTATTCTATAAATATTCAGTCAGGGTCTACACTTTCTTTCTTCAGAAAAGTTGGAGATGTCTGTTCTATTAAATATCACAAAAAAGATATTTGACAAATATTAGGCATAGAGGGAATCTTGAATCTGATCACAAATATACCATAGATAACCATGTATCTATATAAATACAGATATAAGGTTATACATGTTTAAAGTGTCCTGGCATTAGAAGTTCAGCATTACACACGTGAATGGAAAAGGAATGGTGGAAAATGTGTTGAATTTGAGGAGCAAACTTTCCAAAGCTCACATGAGTGAGAAGGCTGAATTTAAGTCCAACTATGACAATAAATTATATATGCTTATTGAAACAGATCTGCATTCCAGCACAGTAGGAGGACTGAAATACAACGAAACTTACTTCTGTTTATGGCATCCACATAGATCAGAAGGAATGAGAGAGTCTTGGTGTAAGAAAATAACACATATACCCTTTGGTCATTCTTAATTTGAAAAGAGCATTGCCAAAGTACGTCATCTGTCTGCCAGAAGCCACAGTGTGTTGACATTTGTTTTTATCAATAGATCTCAAAGAATCAACATTGGGAACTGACACAGATACTCTCGAGCACGGAGAGCAGGTCACTGATAGATGCTCAATGACACCTAGCATTACTTTTCCCTCTGACCATGATATGAAACACTATGATGGCACTAATTTTTGCCAGACTGCAGATGCTTTACAGTTTTTAAAAGGTGTATGAAAATCAGCACATTACAAACACTTTTTGGCCTGGCGTCTCTTCTCTGACTGGGTTGCTGCCCTAGCAGCCTGGGGGACAGGCCCCTCCCTGGTGGGTGTGTGAGTTTGCAGCATCTTCTTGAGACGTGACTCGGTGGAACTTGTGGCAGCAGAGCAAAGTGTTCTCACCATTGTACACACACACACAGTTTACAAGAAAATAGCAGAAGAAAGGCACATTTATTCTTACTCAATTTCACTATTAGCAGTTTCAATATTTGATCAATATAAAAGAGTAGAGACTTGAAAAGAATTTTATATGTAACTAGATAGAATTAAATTATTTCTTGTCCTCTTCCTAATTTCTAGCTCATTACTTTTCGTTCTGTGTTTTAAAAGAAGAGGATGTCGAAAAGACTCAATGAAATCATAAGAAGGAATAGTAACATTTTTTTGCATTATGTGTTCAGTCATATTTTTTTGCTGACTTTGGAACGTTCCACGTAGTAGTTTTTTTGAAGTAGAAGGTGCCTATAGAGGATCTGTCCCATGCCCTGCTAAAACATTCTAAAAAATTAGCTTCTATGTAAGACTTACACATTCATCTTTATCATACATGATAAATCACTTTAAACATAAATTACTTCTATTTTGATCACATTAATTCAGTGAAATATAGTGGCATGTCACTCTCTGGAGGGATAATAAGTTAATACAGGCAACCTGACCAAGTGATACCATTTTCTTTGGGGGCAGGGAGGTTGGGGGTTTACATTTTTGTGAACTAACGAATTTACTATCATTTTATTATCTTTTTTTTCCTATGTGCAAGATCACCTAAAATGCTTATCATGCTTTCACCAAATCTCCCTCATGCTCATCTGTTTTTACAAAGCATAAACTACACTATTTGTACTTTGAGATAACAAATAAAGATAATTTTTTAATTAGGTACTACTGTAAGGTGATACATTTTCTTTGTAATAAAATATTTCAGATGTAGCTAGGCTGTCCCATAACCACTCTTATATCATAAAGCAATTCTTATTGCATTTTCCTTAATTTAGGTTCACTCTTAAAATTGCACTCTTGTGCTGTCAAGTGTGAAATGACGTGGAAAGAAATATCAGAAACGCATAGAAGTTCTTTTTGAAATGATGCAATGAATTTTAAAGTTTCTCTGCTGGAATATGACTTTTGTTTTCTGTTCTACCTCCTTTGCTCTCCTTTTTTTCCACACTATTGAACATTTTATCTTTATTAAAGCTAATTCACATTTGTATTTAAGCAATTTAACTTCAGAGACTCTCAGAAGTAATGTGTGCTTTGTGATTTTAATACATATGATGTCATTTGCCTTTGACGTTCATAGTACCTACCGAAATCAAACTATTTATGGAGTAGTTCTTAGTAGTAGACCATTCCTGAGCCCTTGTGATACATGGAAACTCCTAAGAAGGATAACTGACAGACATGGTTATTTAAATAGATTCAAGCAGCACGTAAATGTCAAAGGCATTTATAAGGTTTCCCAGTTCAGCTCAGTGTTTGTATCCGAACATCTTTGCCCCTCCTGATAGGAGTTACTGTGGTTTATTCAGTTAAGATTTTCTGAAAAAAAACACAGATCAAACTTGCTTTTGATGTGGTTAATATCGTGATCACTGTCTGGATATTGGAGATTCATATGTATAATCCAAGAAATCAATATTCAGAGATGGTTGGGGTTTTTTCTAAATAGATAGGTTGTGAGAATGGATTCTGTAGGTTTTTTCAATAGGTACTGTGTGACCCTAACATAGCCATGTTTTGGCACTGAAATGTTTTGATGTCACTGACTTGGTATCTTCTGGGAACCCTTATAAACATTCTTAATTTCATGTTTCTTTTACAATAATTCTCTATCTCTTTTCTTACAAAAATAATCTTAAAAACATAAACACTGAAGGTAATAAGGTAACTACTTTTTCCATAGAGCTGGAAATGTTTATGTTCTCTTAAAACAACCAATTATTGGCTCTGGGGGATAATGAAATTAGTAATAAGCAGAGTTTATAGACTCTGGGGGAGATTTCCTGAAGTAAATGGCCAGTCCAGTGTGAAGGGGTTAACCTGGGTTACCGGATGTACTGCAGCTTTGACCAAAAGCATGGATTTCTTCATAGGTCAGCATGAATTTTAGTGTACAGACTAAGGAAAAGGCAACAGCCTTTTAATCTCAGCCATTCTCACATATCCTCTATGGTGATCTTAGGTTACTTGACAAGTTTTTACTATTGAGAATGTTATTCAGCACTGCTGAGAAGGGTCTGTCTTCTTCATGCTCTCCTGTCAGGTATGTATGTTGTTAAGATCCCCTCAAACCTTTTTGGGCTGAAGAGTCACAACTCTCTCAGCATCTGTTTTAGTCAGATTCTCCTATTGCTTTGTGATCTTTGTGGTTCATTGCTAGACTCACTTCATCATGTCTGTGTCTTCCATCATTTATAATTTAGAGCTCATCTGGCTGGTGAGCCTGTTGGCTGTTTAGATCTTTGTTTCCAATTGTTTCCATTTTAGTAATATGCCCAGAAAAAATTTCAATTCAGAATCACAATCCTCAAAAAGACTTGCTAAAGAAAATAGAGGTACCATTTTAAATTAATTTTGTTAATAAATACTGTTTGTAAAGGTTTCCAGGTAAATTTACTCCCTAAACAAAATGTCACGTCATTAAATTACAAAAACAAGTAGTACACAGGCTGGCATGGAGCAAAGGGCAATCTTTTCTATTCTGATCTGTCCTTGACCTCTGTACTCAGACTGCCACCAAGAGGAACAGCTGTGATGGCGACAGCTTATACTGTTGTTCTTTACGAAGTACACGGAGCTCCTTGGCTCAGCTCGTGCCATTTGTTGTTGATGTGAGTCTGGTTTCACAGGGCAGTGGCTACGCTTGCATCCCCTGCTCTGTGCACACAGTGGTCATTCATTTGCCTACAAATCTGCCTCTGAGAGTTTAATGGATACCCATGTTTGTGAATGGTCTTCTATAAATAAACAATCAAGAGAAGACAGCAAAAATTCTTTCAATCTATGTGTAGTCTGGCTGGAAATGGGTGATCCATTTCCTACTAGCATTTTTTGAGTCAACTTTCTCCTAAGAGCTCGACTTATTCTTGTGAATAAGTCTTTGAATATGTAAAGCTTGAAAGTTGCAGCGTTAAAAATGTTTTAAATAGTAATTTGACTAGTTTCTCCCTTTTTTTTAAAAGTCATAAATAAAGATAAAATAATTCCTACAATGGAAGTTTTTTCCCAGCCATTTCCTTCCATATTTTTTCCTTGCTATACCTAATTGAAAATACTGCAGAGTTTTACATGCTATTAATGTAGAAAATAATCCAGTCACAGAATCACTGCCAGAAGTTAGCCCCTTTGGCAAAATTCAAAGGTAGAATACCTTCTTTCCCTTTCGTTAAATAGAGTTCCAAAAAATACATAGTGACTTTAAAAAAAAAATTCTGTAGTATTCATAATACACTGCCAGCTTCAGGTATCAGAAGTAATTTATGAAACATATCAATATTTAAATCATTCATCAATATTTTAATAATTCTCTAAAATATAATTGTCTGAGCTTTCCCAGAACCTAGAAATCCTTGGATATCATTGACTTGATCTATGTATATTCCTCTTGGATTCAATTGATATCCTGGCCCAAGTTCCTTTCCATTTGCATGAGAAGTATAAATCTGTGAGGTGAATATCTAGGTCTGGATGAGGATCATTCCCTGACATCATTTCTCAAGCAAACTCAGAGCCCAGTCAATCCAAATTATATTTAACTGGGGCAAAGTTTACACTGTTTGAGTTTACACAGTTCTGCTGGCACTGCTGTATCTCTTAGGACTGAGGAAAAATTCACCCTTGAATTGCCGTAGTGATGCTTATCTGCCAGAAACCTTCCATTCACCCCCCAACACACCCTGATCTTGGTGTAACCAACAACAGAGCAGCCTTTTTGCCTAAAAAGCTTGTCCCACTGAACCAAGGAAGTGTTTCATCTGTAACTCTGAAAAGACTTCATCAGTGTAAGCTGTGTCTCTGGTAAGCAGTATTGGAGGTACAGCTAAAGCAGAGGAGGCAGAGAGCCCAGCTCCCTGTGTAACCTTCATGTCATTCTGACTTGCCTAGCTTCTTTACTGCACTTGTCTAAATCTGACTGGGAAATACTGGTGTGATTTCACTGTAGCTGCACTGCCCCAAATTCCCAGTGATAACATATCAAAAGAAGAGTTTATTTCAGTATTGTCTAGAGTTTGTAGAGATCCCAGATTAGAGGACCTGAATGAGTGGAAGTTATAATTACTAAGTCTGTCAGGCACCTCCACCAGATATGAATTATCAAATATTGCAGAGATCAGTAGAGGTACACAATTAAAGAAATGCTGTGCCATGACTTATACAAAATTACATGTCTCTGATTTAGTTATGGCATCAGATTAATTTAGGAGACTGTAACATCTCTTGCATTTAAAACTGATCTTATTAAAACTTATTAACAGAAGTAAATTTTTGTTTCATTGACACATGGTTTCATTTCCTATCTGTAAATCTTCTAACAATAGCAGTATGTCTAACAGGAACACTGACCTAGAATTTCAGAGGTGGTCAAAACTCAGCAAGTTTTGATTTATGTGGATGAGGGACTGTAGACTCCTTTGAAAACTTTGTAGACAATTATGCTATTGAAAAAACTTTAGAGGAATAGATTTGATCCTGCAAGAACCTCTCTAGTAATATAAAGAAGTATGCAGATTTTTGAACAGGACAAACTTAGGAGAAAGGATAACATTTCACAAATTGGCAGAGAATAAAAAAATAATAGTTTTCCTTGGTATTAAATAAAGTAATAAATTCAAATCTTATTAATTAAGCTATAATCCATCTTATTGCTATCAGTCATGTGAGACACTGAACAAAGAAAATCCATGTTCATTTTGGTCTTGTTCATATTTCATATGATGAATTCATATATTAAGACCTGTGAGTGTTTTGTAAAGGTTTTATAAAAATGTATGTGTATCACTGGTATCACCATTGCCAGACTAGAGCAAGATTCTGAAAGTCACCAGAAGAACAGAGTTTACTTTTTCTCTTCAGCCTTTTTAGGAATTAGCAAATTTGAAAATCTCAGCTTAAAAATGGAAATGTTGACTTATTGCAAAGCTACCACTGAAAGTTTCAGGACAATTAATATACATACACCCTTCTAGTTCCCTGTGTTAAATATGTTCTTTACTATAAATAGAAGCTTAATATTTAATATAGTGGAATTTTTACTGCCTGATGTTATCCAGGAAATCAAAAGCAGACATGGAACAATAGATTCCTCAGCCTTGAGCAGTAGATGTCTGAGACAGTGAATAAGACATACTCACTGTGCAAAAAGCCTCCAACATAAAGCAGAAAAGGAAGATAAATCAATCAGACTGTTTGCATTGTATATGAGAAGAGATTGTAAAGGACAGCAACAGTAAGAAGTCTAATATTTTTACGAGTGTATGAAAGGAATATTAAGTGAACTTCTGGGAAAGCCATGCTGAATAAATTGATTAAAGCGGTACATTGGCTACTATTGAGGTATTTTTTTATACTACATTGGTATCTCCATATTTAAATTATATTTTTACTTGATTATTAAAGTAATGAATACCAGCCTTTCAAATAACAGGCTTCTGCCTTTATTCTTTAAAAAAGTGGGAGGTGAAAAAAGGAGGTGAATTAGTTCTCTTGGTAACAATCATTCCTGTCCTGCTCTGGTTACGTGCCTAGAAAATAATTAACAGATTTTCTCTAATGCTTCGTAAAGATGTTGAAACTAGAGAACAAATATTGACTGAGAGGCAGCAAAACTTGCCTGGACAGGAGAAAATAATGGTTTATATAACTGAAAACAGTTTGCCAAAAAACAGAATAGAAATTATGGAATATCTGATTTAAAATTAATCAGATGTCAAAATGGCCAAATGTGGTGTGTACATGCACTTAGGTATTTGCAGGCCACACTTAAATCCTGCTACCATATAAAAGGGCTCTTTCACCATCCTGAGGATCTGCAGGGCCCCTGTTCCTCTTGCTGGGAGCTGCTCAGGAGATGATTTAGCACCCAAGAGAGCGTTTTGGATGCAAGAGGGAAAGAGGGAACCAGAAATGAGGACCGGAAGAGGTTCTGGCATGACCAGGCTTTCAGAAAGATAAGCAGAAACTTGCAAGAATTATGGTTGCCACTGTTTATCAGGATAAAAGAGGAAAGGACTTGGAGGAGAAGGTGGAAGAAACAAGTCTGCACCTTGTAAGTGGGTTGAACATAACGAGTAAGATGGATTTTGGACTGCAGTATATAAGATCACAGAGGAGGTGGAGGCAATTCACTCTCCGCCATGCAAAGGTGGGATGCCTCTCATTCCATTTGTTCTCCCCACACATGTGCACATCCCTTCCCCCAGGTGTAAGCTCTGTTTTTGGGTTGGGAAAAGCAAAGAGAGGCATTTGCTCCTAGTGCCTGCTTGGCTGCAGATAAGGGTCAAAGACCACCTGAGCCCACGGGTGTTACGCAAGAGGCTGTTATGAAGGGGCCCCAGGCTGCAGCATCCATCACCCGCCTCCCCACTGCCCTGTCCAGTGCTGGCTCTGTGGCTCAGCAGGTTGCGAAAGCCCCAGGGGTACATAAAGCATTCCCTGTCTGGGTACTGCCACCACCATCAACACTTGGGCTCTTGAGAGGCTCCAGGGACCGGCACTGTCTGTAAGGGACCCTGCTGTTGAGGGCTGGGGATAACCAGGTGCCTTGGCTGCGCATGCATCAGGGAAAGCTGCATGATTTCTGGCGACCTATCAGGGCAGCCTTCCTCCTTCACTTGTGTGACAGAGCCTGTTTCTGATGCTGTTCTCTGTTTGCTTCAGGGACAGGATGGCCCACACAGAGAGAGCTCTGCCCTGGCTGCTGCTGCTGTCACTGGCAGTGCTGGGCAGCAGCACTGCAGAGCGGGACTGCCGAGTAAGCAGCTTCAAAGTCAAGGAGAACTTCGACAAGACCAGGGTAAATCTTCTTTGCTCTCCTGGATCTGTGATGTTTTGCATAGCTCTTTCCAGGCTACAAAATTTGGTATTCAGTAGCACCAGTGTGGTCACATTTCAAAGTCATAGACTGTAATACTGAGAAACAGCTAAAGTGTGTGATGTCCACACCTCCACAGATAGTGGATCCTGATGCACCATCAAGAATACTGCAGAAACTGAGTTTTAGCAGACTGGTCTCAAACTCTGGGGTATAAGCAGAAGGAATATATTGATTTGGTTGTTTCTATGAAAAATTAATACTCTGGTGTTTTCAGACACCATTGCAAGGAAAAAAATATATAGATCTGTCAAGATCTGCCAGTTGTTATTCCTTTTTCTACTATATTTTGTATTCCTTATACTGGATAACTGCAGATACAGATACAATTACCAAAAAACGGTCAGTATTTTCTAGAAATTATGAACTGCACTAGGATGTATTGTTGGGTTTATGCTGTTGAAACAGCTACATTTATTTCTTAGGTGCACCTTTGAGGCATGGTGTCAAAGATCTGCATGCTCTTCCCTCTGTCACCTCCCCCCTGTCACCTCCCCTCTTCTGTACTGTCTGGTTGTAACATTTCCGTTGTTCTAGGTCTAACTGCAGCCTTTCTTATTTCCTTGCAGTACAGTGGCACCTGGTATGCCATGGCAAAAAAAGATCCTGAGGGGCTGTTTCTGCAGGACAATGTGGTAGCCCAGTTCACCGTAGATGAGAATGGACAAATGACTGCCACTGCAAAGGGCAGAGTCAGACTCTTCAAGTAAGCTGTTTGCCATTCTCCTCTTGTTCCATTTCACTAAGCTACTGCTCCAATCCTACCTGCTATCTCTGTGCTAGTCAAATTGAACCTGTGCTCTTAGATTGGAACGTGATATTTTCTTTGTCTCTGGCTACAGTAACTGGGATGTCTGTGCTGACATGATCGGCTCTTTCACTGACACAGAAGATCCTGCCAAGTTCAAGATGAAGTACTGGGGTGTCGCCTCTTTTCTGCAAAAAGGAAGTGAGTATTTAACTATAGAAGATGCAGGACTACCTGGAAGACTAGTTATGTTGTACATCTATGCTGGGGAAGGAAAAAGTACTGTTGAATTTCTTAAACACACTTAAAAGACACAATAACTATTATATTGCAAGGCTTAATGGGAACAAGGTAATCACTACTTTTTATGTGGGACAGCAGGTTGGCTTATCACTACTTTTTATATGAGACAGCAGGTTGGCTTTCTTCAAACAAGTGAAGACCTGGCCTTTATGTATCTTCATGTTTCTTTTGTTTGCTACCCAACAATGTAATTGAAGGCCACTGTTTGGAAAGAAATGAAAGGCAGATGAAATATTTTAATACTTGTTTCAGTTCAGAACTCAGTTACCGGATGCTTCTGTTCTCTCTGAAGCATGATGTCAGAGCTGGCCAAGCAGGGAAGAGGATTTAGAAAATGTTATTTTGTTTGGTCTTGTGTCTGCAAATGTAGAGATTTATCTGTTTTAAGAGACAAATATGGTCATATGTATACATTGATATATTCATACTTCCATGTCATATCTCACACTCTATGCAAAATCAGTTCCTTGAGCCAAGTAGAGATTCGGACGCTTTGTAGCTCAAGACATTTCTTTGGATTGGTTTCAAGGGAAGCAGGTAGAATCTGGAACTGACACGAGCTCCATTCCATCCAAAGACATGGTTACAAAGCATATTTTGGATGCCAATTTGTCTTAAATAATTCCCATGTCTCCTCAGAATATGCTGCTGAGTTATGGGTTCTTCAGATTGCTGGTTGACCCCAAACTCTACCCTTCTAAAAAGTCTGGTGTCCCCCCACAGGAGAGAAGGGAAAGACAACAGAGTGTTGTCTTCACCAATGCAGATGTACTGCAAGGGATAATCTTTTACTCCAGGAGAGGAAGGTGCAGATATGTTAGGTTTTACTGCAAACACTGAAACAGCCTCACTTCTGTCAGAACAGAGTGTCTGTGTGACCAGGTTTTTGTCAGGTTACATAGCTAAATAGTTAAGAATTCTCTGAAATTGTAACTATGTTTTAAGAAGAGGGTTTATGGCAGAACTTGTAGCAAATACACTTCTAATGCACATGCAAACTGCATGATAATCTTTTTCCTTAACAGTGCAGTCTAAGTTACATCCCTGGTAGGAAAATATTTATGGGTTTGAATCATGTTGAGCAGGCCTAGCATGTCTGTCTTTATTTTCTTTTAAAAAATAAACATGGAATTAAATACTGGACACAAGAATAAATGAAAAGCTAATCTGTTATAATTTGTACCAATCTTCATTTCAGTATTTTCTTTACAGAGTTGTGGCAGCAATCCTTTCTGATTTGCTAGATTTCACTGGTGTCTCTAACACTTTTCCTTCTTTGCTATGGTTTCTTCCAGATGACGATCACTGGGTAGTGGACACAGATTATGATACATATGCTCTTCATTACTCCTGCCGCCAACTAAATGCAGATGGCACTTGTGCTGATAGCTACTCCTTTGTGTTCTCCCGGGACCCCAAGGGATTGCCTCCAGATGCACTGAAAATTGTCAGACAAAGGCAGATGGATCTCTGTTTGGACAGAAAATACAGAGTTATCACTCATAATGGTGAGAACTTTTTTTTCTGAAGAATTTTATTTCAGGATTTAATTACTAAAGCACTGGGATTCTCTTGCTCATTAGATATCAAATTCATAAAGCCTTTTACTTAGTGGCTGTAATGTTGTCTTTTGAAAACTAGAGCTTGTAGTAAGTTATTTCCAACTTTTACTTCCCTTATCTGAAGGAGAGCTGAGGTGCATAGGTTTTTCATGCAGCATATCAGATCAGCTGAAACAGTAATTAGAGGAAGTTGTAAAAGAATCCAATCAGTGTAGCGTGAGTAAACATGGTAAGGATAAACTTCATAGCTACGGTAAAAAGTAATGGGGCAGCTTTTATCAGATCTCTGTGCCCTTGTTCAAATACTTTTTTGAGAAATTCTTCAAAAAGGCTTTTAAGGAAAATAGAAGCCTTGGAAACGATACCATATAGAAGACCCTTTCTCACAAGTCCTTATGCCAACTGTTTCACAAAGAGGTGTGGAAGAGGGACATAGACCTCATACTGGAAACATGGCACTATCTTGAGTCATATAGTCAGGCTGAGCTTACAACATAGGGAATTAGCTCACTTGTGCTCAAGTATATTACAAAAGGCCAAATGGTAATAATCTAGAAGAAGCCATAAGGTACTTACTCATAAGAATTACACCCAGAGTGGGGAATTGTAAAGAGTGAAGGAGAAAAATCAAAATATTTAAAACCAATAAAATAGTAGTACCTCTCCCTATTCCCTCCCCACCCCTTGCATCCTGGAAGACATGCTATTTATGAAAAACTTGACTGGTGAATCAGCTTCATGGGAGCTCCCAACGTAATGATGTGAGCAAAAGAGTTAACACAATTCCTGGAAGCATAAACCAAGACTCACATGAGATTGTTGTGCTTGGCATAGGTCTAATTGCTACGTCACATTTTGTGACAAGCATAACTGGGAAAAGGATGAATTAGAAGTTTCAAAGAAGAGCAGAGAAAATGATTGAAAGTTTGTAAAATGTGTCCTCTAGTGAGTGCTTCAAAGATCTTAATCTTTTCTCATTAGAAAGAGGTTAAAGACTGACCTGAGCAAAGTCTGTGCTTGTCCACACAAGCAATAGGAATTGGAATTGGATAGAAAAGGACTTGCAAACACAGAAATAATGCATTTAAATGGATGGAACTTTAAACTGGACACATTCAGAGCAGAAATAAACAGCCATTTTGTTTAACTCCAAAGGTCATTAACCTTTGGAACAGTTTACTAAGAGCTGTTGTGTATTCTTCATCACTGAAATCTAGATTAAATCAAGATTAAAGGCTTTTCTCAATTACATGCTAGAACAAACCGGCACTGACTGAAGGCACTTTTGCATTTTACAAAGAAAGTCGGAACAGATCAGCAAAGTCAGCTGTTGTGGCTCTATTATCTGTTTATCTGATCCATAAACATAGAGTAATATATTGCCGTGCTGTGAAGTAGTATGCTGATAACAGGGTGCCTTGAAGAAAGGGTGTCACCTACTCTCCTGAAGTAGGTGGTGTTTACTGTATTAATCAGTGACCTGGGAAAAGTGCCTGACAACAATGAAAAAAAAAATTGTCTTGAATGAGAATTTGGAAACAACATAAGTCAGCTGATTCTTAGAACAGTCAAGAATAAGATATCATAAATGCAAATGGAATCAACTCCTGTGAATGATTTGTATGATTGCATAAATGGTAGGATAGAAAAGAAACAGTGTCATTATATAAATTGATTATACTTTTCTGTTTTGAATCCTGCATTCCCTGCTTTTCAAATCAAGTCCAGCAAGAATGAAAATTTCTGAAAATGAGAAAGCCAAGTAATCAGATGTTTAGGGATATTCTGTTAAATCTAATATAATTTAAAAGTTGATCATACTTCCTCTAGTTTGTTATAGATATCAAATATCTAATCTACCAAGTCACACTGTTCTTTGATACCCTAAACTCAGCTGTTAGGTGTTGAGTGCAGTGTCTGATATGACTGTGAGTTTTGTAGTTTGCAAACGAAAAATAGGAGCCTGGGTACTTTTTTATTAAGTATTATGATGGAGTTCATAAACCCAGCACCAAAGCATAAATTGAACTCAAAAATAAATTGAACTTAAAAGCCAGCAATTTGCATTTTGCCCTTTATTGGTCAGGACCCTATTATTAGTTGATTCTGAATTCCCCAGTATCATTAAGCTGAAGTTCCTGCAAAGCAAACACATTTGGGACTGAGGGAATGATTGTGAGCTAAACTGAAAAAAAAATAAATTCTTGGAAGCTTCATATTAGAAACTCTTTCAAAATTTGCTTAATTCCTTATTTGTGGATTGGAAGCCTTACTACTTTAGTTTTAACTCTGCTATTAAGAGCTACAGAATTATTACCGAAACAAACCAACTTCAATTGTCTGCACTGACCTGCATCCCATTGTTACTGTGATAAAATTCTGACTGATAGTAGTAAATTCTGCAAGAATAGGCTGGTATCTGCTGCTAATTGTGCACACTCTGCCTATGTCTTGAAGCTAATTAAGAGTGAGTGTGTGTGTGTGTTTGTGTGTGTGCCCCCTCAATTAATAGACGTACAAAACTTACCTTGATTTTAAAAAAAATTAAAATATCTGTACTGGCTGTTCAATGGAAAAGAGAAGCCTAGGAAATGAAAGGTTTTTGTTTTAACTACACTGCATTTATGATGGTAGCTCCTTCTGAAATAGCTTAAACTAGGATACACTTAGTCTCTCAGAGTAATAGCTCAAGTAACTTTAAGCTGTGTAATGTCAGTGTCAATATTAAGTGAAAGTACTTGTAAATACAGTGTCATGTCAGTAGAGCTGAAATCTGCATCTGTTGTTAGCATTTGCTAGAAGCAAAAATTGTGAAATAAAGAGTGGTATATTCCTTCTGCTAATTTACTATTGCCATTAGAAGTTTTGGAGGTCAGAAGATTCTTACTTTGTTGAAAGACATTCTTAAATTAATTCTTTTTAGGTAACTAGAAGCTTATTAAAGTATAGACAGTTTCATCACTGAAAGACAATCTTTTATCACTGATCTACCCAGTACCTTGTCTGCAAAAGTATTAAAATGCTCAGGACAGGTGTAATAGATTGGATGAATTCCCATTTTGTTCCAAGTTGAAAATTCCTTGGAATTATAAACTGCAGAGTAAGATAATGGCATTATTATTACAAGTAACAGACTGCTGGACTCAAGAGCATTTGAAAGAAATTAGATATGTATGCATTTTAAATTTGGTGAAAGTTTGTGTAATTAAATTTTGTCTAGAGTTTTTGACAAAACACAACTGTGGTTTTTGTGTGTTTCAGGATTTTGCTATTAAGGAGATCCAGCCCTGTGGAAAGAAACCATGTAACAGCACCATGGATGTAAAGTTAACACACTGATCATGTGTTCTC
Source organism: Rhabdornis inornatus (assembly GCA_013397075.1). NCBI lineage: Eukaryota > Metazoa > Chordata > Aves > Passeriformes > Rhabdornithidae > Rhabdornis > Rhabdornis inornatus. Next base: position 252,862 of record VWZS01006620.1, read on the forward strand.
TGGAAAATGCTTTAAATGGCTTCATTTAGATTTTCAATATATTTATCTGAGCTGTGTAGCTCACCTTGTTAATAAACCAATGAAACATTTTAATAAACTTGGATTACAGGGGATGTGAATTGTATGCAAATCTGTACATATGTAGACATTGGTTTCATTAGTAGCCTGTTAGTGAACTGTTTTGAACTGGTGACACATGGTGATAATTAAGAATTTAATCTTGCTTTTTTAAGTGGTTTCAATTTCTGACTAAAAGAGTATTTATCATAAACCTCCAAGTATATGTATTTTTTTTTTCAAACAGAACATTATATTTTGTCTATAAAATACTGGAAATCATTTAGAAAAGAGAAAGGAATTTCAGTGACCATATATATATCACTAATGAACTTCATTATACGAAGACATAAAAAGACGTAAAAATATGCATCTTTTTAAAAGAAATATTTTACACATGACAATTAATCTTTTATTTATTTATTCTTTACTTGTATATTCACATGTATTAAGTCCATATTTCTAATTTGAGATGGAACCAAACCGGTCATTTACTTGGCGATAACACATGTTCATTACCTTGTTTCAGTTACTCTGCTCAAACATACATTCAGGCAGTCGGTAATTGAAGTGTTTAATCAAGTTCCCTGTAAAAACTGGATTTAAAAAAAGCAGCCACTTTCTGAGGATGAACATTTTCACTAGAAAGTTTAAAGTACTTAATTCAACTATTTTACATTCACCAAGTTTACTGCCATATTTCTATTTATTTCAGCGTAAGAGAATTCAATCCATTGGATTAAATTGTCCAAATCTCACTGAGGCAAAGCAATGAAGTCAAGAGAATTTTACCTGCAGGAATTAAAAATACATATTTAGCTTTTTTTCTGCCTCCTCTGGCATGTAATACTATAACATAATGACCTATGTGGCCTGGGATAGCATAGACAAAATCTGAAGTGTGGCACAGCTCAGACTTTAAATAATTATCTGGTAATGAAAGACAAATGTGGCTGTTCATGGTTACTTCTTCTGGCAGTGGTTTCTGTACCTGCTCCATGCCTTTCAGGGTTCCCTGTACAACAGAGAAGAATTTCCTGACATTTACGTCTGAAATGGGCAACATTATACAGAATTGGGTTGACAGCAGAATTGGCAAAAGTGAATAACGCTATCCAGAAGAAAACTGATGGCAAAATATTTAAATCTTTTTTGAAGTTCTGAACTAAAATTAAAAAAATAATTACTATTATTGGGCTCCACATAATGAAGAAAGAGATCATCAGCAGAAAAAGGGATCGAAATAGTTTGTAGTCTTGCTGGGAAACACGAATCTGATGATGTTCTGAGTAGGCTAAACCAGCATTTAAACTTCTTCTTGATGCTTTTGTAATCTGCAGTAAAAGAGAGGAAAGCAACTTTCACTGAAACACATTTCTACAAGTGAAAAAGTAAATCTTGGCACATGATGTTTTCTTTTGAAAAGTGACTACAAAAAAATGGATTGCAGAATTCATTTGTACTTTTTGTCAATGGTTCCATTTCAAATGTTCTCACTTCACTAGCAATTCTTTTCCTCTCAGCTGTGAACTCATCTCAATATTAGGCACAGTGGTAGTTCTTTTCAAGGCTCTCTACCAGTCACAAATACTTTTCAGCATAAAACAGTCTTAATTACTTATGAAATCCCATCCAATTGGAATTATGACCTCGTTTGTTCTATCTAAAGAAACCCATTGATTTTTTCTCATAAATGCAAACTGGAATGTAGTTAACAATACTGTTGATGCACAAGAAGTAATGTGATCCAATTTTCTTATGGCCATGCTGATATTATAAGGTAGGTATTAGAAGGAGCATGAATTTATTACAACAAATTATTTTAAATGTTAATGAGATTGTGTATTGGTTTGTGTCACACTTAGCTTTTCAGACAGTAATCACAATTGCTTTCTATGAACCAACATGAAATCTTACAGATCCTTAAAGTCATTATAAAAATCTGTGTCTTGTAGAAGTACTCTCTGATGTGATAAATTAGTCTATGGGTAGCTTGGAAACCTAGTATTTATGGGTATACATCATCTGTCACTAGATAGAATAGTGAACCCAATGGCTTGCAGAAAACTCTAAATCTCCTGCTCTACATCCCCATCTTCCCTGAAGCTGGCATGGCACAATTAAGTTCATTACATTCATACATCTGGTGAAAATAAAATAAAACTGAAATATCTAGCAAACAAAGATTTGTGCTAAATAACTGAGATGCCACTTTATCCCCTGCATGTATATAGAAGGGGTGTTTTCATAAGCCTTGATCAATTAGCTGTCTATGTAGGAAAGTCAAAGGTAAGACTCCTGCCATTTTTTGCCTTTAGCAGAAACAGCAGGAAGGATAACATTTACACTAGCAACACTTTTTAACTTCCTGGTACAGGTAAGGAGGAAAATGTTTAGAGAGAAAGAGTAATTTGTTATTCTGTTTGCAGTTTTCTGAATTTGTCACAGAGATAAATACTCATTAAGAATCTAGATGTCTTCTAAATATTTCAATAGGATGTAGGTGTATAAACCAAAACCTGTGAAACAAAAATGGGTTTCTTAGCAGCTTCTGAGGCTGCGAAGGGGACAGTATCACTAGCTGCTTCCTCAATTTAAAAAGAGCAGAGAATTCTGATGTCCTGAGCATGTAAAACTCTTCCAGCTTGATGATCTTCTGCTGTACCATCTGGAATCTAGAAACTAGGCTAACTTCTCCAAACAGTCCAAACTGAGAGTTGTTCTCAGAGAGCACCTAACCTGTCTTAGTAAGAATGAAGGTTTCACAAAATCCAAAGGACTAATATTCACTTCTAGTACAAAAGTAGGAAAACTGGGAAATGTGTGCACTTCTCAGTCTCCACTGTTGAAAACTGCTACAGAATGTCCTCATCAGATACATTTTTATCTGTCCCATATAAATACCTTCTGTCTTTCCTGCAGGAGCTGCACGGTCTAGAACTAAGAATGCAAGAATCACCAGGACTGTGGTAAATAAGACACAACTACATCTTAAGAAAGTGTTCAAGAGAAATGGGATGGCAGTGGTATGTTGTGGATCCCTTTTTGGTCTGCCCAGTATAAATACCTATCCTGGGCATCTTGACCACACTTGGACAAACAGGAACTTAGAAGTCAGATATATATAAGCATGTAACTTCCAAAACACAGGTATCTTCCCTAGCTCTAGCCTCTGAAAAAGTCTTGCCTGAGAGGCAGAACAATGGAAAACCAAATTACAAATCAGGGCTTCTAATCTATCATTTTGTCAGGGTTCTGGGAAGTGTTATGTAAAAATAATACTCCATTTCAGAGTAAATTGTGAAGTACACATTTGTAGTAGTGTGTATTTGTTAAAAAATTTCAGGTCTTATATCTGTAGTCAGTCATCACCATCCTCATCATCCTCATCATCCTCATCAATGTTGTAACATGAATACATGAATGCTTGGCACTGACTCCAGCAATACTGAGAATCATGCTATGTGTGCACTGGCATAACAGAGCATTCTCACAAAGAGTGAGTGCTCTTGGGAATGACTCAGAGATTGAGACATTCTCCAGTTCAGTCCTGGTTGCTTCCTGGACAGAGAGAAGATTCAATTATATCCTGCTATGGGCCTCAAGCCTTCTTCATTTCAGGGGAAATGGTAATAATGTATTTTAGCATCCCTGTTAGCAAGTTAGAAAAGAAACAGGAGCAGAGCAGCACAGGGATGTCTTGTAATCCAGTATTTCAAACACTGCTTTTGGTTTCTAGCTCCCTATGTGCCATTTTGCTTTATAAATTTACCTGTAATCTGGAGTCTGCAAGGACACGACAAACACCATTCCTGTCCTGGCCTCTGACCAAGAACTGTGGCATTCCTTGACCTGCAGTATTTTGCACTTCTTTCAAAGGACTCAGACTCTCCACTGAGTTACTCTATGCTCTTTGCCTACAGCATTATGTGATTGCAAGTGATTTACTTCACTAGAAGAGGTTCACCTAATGCATTTACCTCAAGCTTATAGTGAGCTAATAGACAGTACAGAAATTACAGGCTGATGACTTTTACTACAAGTTTAAGTTCGATCAATAGGCAAGGATATGTGGAGACCAGATTCTAGGTCCTAGTTCATTTTACACCTACATCCAGCTCTGGCACGTGCATCCACAGCCCCTTGGTGCTCAGCATTTCATCAGTTAACTCCTTGCTCAATATTCCATGTATGTTGAGGTTCCTTTCCAAAACTTATAATTTTCTTATACATGTTATGAGAAGTTTAATTGCCCAATAAAGGAATCAAGGATCTTGTGGGAGGTTGCTAAAAACTAGGCATTGCAGTGACTAGTTTGAAGTGCTCAGTTTGAAGATTTCTAGATCTTTCTCACTCTGGTTTTGGATAGTATGAAAGGAATTTAGATGCTAATATAATGCTTGCTAGACTGTAGATTAAAACTCTGTGGTGCTGGGTGGCTTGGCTTATATTTCAGCATATATGTTAAATATCATCCCCTTAGAAAGAAAGTGGAAGTGGAGAGTTTAATTTACAGGTTTTGTTTACAATATTTGAAATTGTGGAGGATTAAGTATAATCTAATGAGATCTGTGTACCAAAAACAGATGCAGAAAGCCAGTAGATCAAAAAGTGGATGGGTTTTTTTCTAGCCCTGCCTTTCTCTGCTTTCTTACAAATCCTTTATGACTGGAGTTCAGGCTCAAGGAAAGCAAAATCTAATTTTTAGTTATTTCAGATGCTCAAGTTTTTCAGCATTTAAGAGATTGACAGTCTTTAAATATGGACAGCACATAAATGAAGAAGTGTATTCAATACTATATATAAGAAGACAAACCATGTGTTGGGCCTCTGGTAACATGCTGTTGAATCATGTTCTTAATTGAAATATATAGGCTGTTATGTGCAGGTTGAAATACACATTTTTTAATATCATATATTTTATTGAACAAATAATGTTTGTTTCCTTTACATGTATTTGTATTCAGTGACAATATGCAGATGCCTAGTGAGTTACTGTTTACATCCCTTTGTTTTACAACAAAATTTAAAGGAAAAACGTACCTGTAAGATTTTGGAGTAACTGATGACAATGACGAATCCTGGTACCAGAAAGAAAACAACAGCAAAGGTCGTATCCCAGACTATTTCTCCTGCAGTGCTGGGCCAATCCAGGGTGCAAATTTGCATATCCTATTTACAAAAAAATGAAGAAGGAAAGTAATATTGTACCATTGTTTTCAGTACAGAATTGTCCTTATCTCCATCTATGCTTAGGGCAAAAAATGGCTAAACCGAGACTAAATCAAGACTGTGAAAATTTTCTACTTAGACAAAGCAGTCGAGTAATACATTATTGGATGGTTTTAAAAGCCCATACAATTACAAATGGGTATGTCCACAACTGGAATACTCCCATTAATTTAATTTCAAATTGTAATGGCAACTTTAAAATTGAAACTTACAGACCCTAAACTCAGTAAGTTATTCAAATGCCATGTTGTGCGCACTTTTGTGTGCATTTCAAAATATTAGTCAGAAAAATCTGCGCATGGTCATTTTGTACAGAAGGTGCAGGGCAACTCTTCCAGGATGCTGATCCCTTGGCAAGGAGATGTGAGCTGAAGAGGGGATCTGTGAGCCGCACTGAGGAAGGCAAAGAGAATCCCATGGGAGCCGACGCGCGTCTCCCATCTAACGGGACGGTCCGCGGGAGAG
>VWZS01006620.1:258641-304614 GCA_013397075.1 Rhabdornis inornatus
GGGAGCTCCGGGCACAGCCTCGCACCCGTCCGGCACGCAGAGCGCTGCCCGCCCTGCCAGCGATCTGCTCGCCGGCCGCTGTCCCGCCGTGGCAGAGGCGGACGAGNCGGGGGCGGGCAGCCGCACCACGGTGAAGAAGCAGCAGAGCGGGAGGGTGAAGAGGCCGGCGAAGCCCCAGATGAGGAGCAAGGCGGCGGCCAGCGCCTTGCGGCGGCGGAAGGCGGCGTGGCGCAGCCGGGCGATGCTGACGACGCGCTCCAGGCTGACGGCCGACAGGGAGAGGATGATGACGGCGCCGCTCAGGCTCACCACATAGAAGAGCAGGTGGCAGACGACGTTGCCCAGCACCCAGGACTCGGTCCAGCGCACGACGGCGATGAAGGGCATGGCAGTGATGAAGAGCAGGTCGGCGCAGAAGAGGTTGAGGACGAGGCAGTTGGCGGCACAGAGACGGCGGTGCTGCCTCACCAGCAGGCAGATGCCCCAGACGTTTCCCGCCAACGACAGCAGGAAGATGAAGGCCAGGGCAGATGACTCGCCGATGCGCAGGGCCGTCACATTGTGGCCTCTGAAGTCCGAGAAGAAGGGGAAATAGGTCCTGTTCCCTCCTGGTGTGCCCCTGGACACCGGCATGAGGGTGGCCAGTGGGCATGAGAGACCCGCCGTGGGTGGTGGCACCAGCCCTATGGGAAGGGCTGTGCTCCCAACCACCACGGCGGCACCTGGGGTGCCCTCCCAGCACAGAGCCAGGGGATGACCGCCATCCCCCTCCCTCCTCTTCCTTCTGCCTCTGCTACCGAGGGCTTAACCGTGCCAGCCGGGCGGTTTATGGCCCTCGCACTGGAGTGAAACAAGGAAGTGCGAGAGTAAACACGATGGAGCTCACACAAAGGCGAGGCCGCAGTGCGTGGGGCGGCGGTGAGGGGCTGCCCGACACCTCCCTGGGCAGGGTGTGGGCCAGCACGCTGGCATCTCCGTGCCCAGGCCCAGCCACCTCATCCAGTGACTGCCCTGATCTGCTCGGCTCTCCAGGCAGGCCCCTGGGGTGCCAGTGGCCCTGGGAGGTCACCCAGCCTGCTCCTATCCCATGGGGTGGGCATGGCTTAGAAACATGGATGGCTGCCACACCACTCTGAGGGATCCCCTCAGGAGCCTGGGATGACCAGACTAACCTAGGGGGGGAAAAAAAAAGAATTTATCTATTGCCTCCTGTATTGACATGTGGAATGTGGAAACAGCAGACCTGTGCATTGCTTGTCCTAACTGTGGAGAAGTGTCACTGACATGATTTTGGGGATCTGTTTACGAAATTTATCCAGAATCTCGCCTGTGTTATGTGTTCTTGCTGGAGAAGCCTGTTAAAGTAAGACAAACCTAGAAAATACCTTATTTTCTCTGAACTTCAATTACTAGAAGCAGTTGTTCAGATTGTAAACCAAAATAGGGCTTTCCACTTAGGCTCTTCACTCCAGATGATTTAGAAATGGACTGGGAGTGAAGCATGTAAGTTGTCGCAGACAGGCAGATAATGTCTCATAAAAGAAGATAAAATGTTTTCATGAGGTATGTAAACAGTTGTATAACTTTAGACAGCTCTGGGTGAATTCATTTGGCTGAGTGCCAGCGCAGGTGCTCAAGGATGCACTTACAGGCTCAGTGTGTGGACATACACCTTTTGATTAGGTGAGAGTTATTCCCGTGTGTGGAATACAAAACCGGTGCCATGGGGAGCAGGTGACAGGCAGCGCTTCTGTGGTACCCTGGGTGTGACCCTGCCATCAGCCATTTACGCAATGGCATTAGTGGGGATTCCAGATTAGTGGGGATTCCAGAAACTTGGTCCATTGAAGGGGCAATCTCCTAATGAGGGATGACAAGAGTGACATCTTTCCTGGACTGCTTCCTACGTCTTTGTCTGTGCAGAATTTGCATTTATTTCAATTAGCATGTTTTCTCCTGAACTACAAGTGGTTCTGTCTATGCCATCTCATCAAACAAGGAGTTTGCAGGGCAGCCTAAGCAGGTGGAGGAAATGCTCCTGCTGACTCCTGCTGACTGCTGACTGTATGAAATGTGGGTACAATTGCTGTTAAGTGGGATGGGCTATGAACTCGGGTGAAGACAATAAGAAAAATTGCAAAGATTGGGGCTTTTTTAAGCAGGCAACACAAGTGACTGGCAAGTGTCTCGATACAGATACTTTTTTCTAAATCATTTGATGGGAGAAAAAAACCCTGCACCCATATTACAAATATTTCAGTAAATTTAATAGACCTACTGATTTTTTATTAGTATTTATTATCAATGCTTGGCATATCTAGCCACAATTGATGTTGGCTCTGCTATGAATTGATTCTTTAAAATTATTAGTGAATCTTGAAATATAGCAACATCTTCCAGTTGCCACAACCTCACAGGTCTGGGACTTTTTACAAGCTGACAGGCTAGCCCCAATGTTCTGGGCAGCTGGCAGTAGCAGTGGTGTGGTCAGCTCTAAATAATGGCAGGGATTTGGGAAAGAGCTATTGTTAATAGTCTGGTTCTACCTGTGTGGAAACTTGGGAGGCATTAAGAGGACAGGGGGAGTGGAGGTAGGGCAGCTGGAAATGGTAGCACAGATAAATGCAAATTTTATTATTAATAAGATCTTTAGCCCCTTTGACATTAGTGGGAAGTTAAATTAGAAGCTAACCTTGTCAATTCAGGGTAAAAGTAAACTTATTTGAAACAGAATAGGGGAAAGGAAGCAGGGAATGAAACATCCAAAGCTGCATTATTGAAGAAATTAAGATACTTTTAGTCAGGGAGGAAAGGAATGATGCCAAAGGAGAAGAAGGTTTGAAAATGAAATGTGTGGAAGTGTCTGGGTGGATCTTTGATATTCTTTAGAAAGGATCACCTTTAGCTTTGATCCTTAGGTGTGAGTGAGAACCTTACTTGGCATAAGCCTGTTGTTTGCTCAGGAGAACTGAAGTAAAATGTTGCTTTTAGTATGCTGTTAGTGAGTGAACTTCACACGACCTGTGTACAAAATCCTGTGCCTGGGGACAGCAGTGGTGTGAAGAAACATGCTCTGTTTCCATCGGAAGTGGGGGCTCCTTGCAGGAGCAAAAATAGTCTGATTACTCATGGGTCTAATGGACCCGTTATCTAAAAGAGTAACTTTCTTTTCCCTCCCATGGATTTGCTGTTAGGTAGGTCTAATGATAGCAACCATCACAGCATGAAATCTGAGGAAGAGAGGAGTTGTAACCTCCATAGAGTTACTGTGGCTTTACTGTAATAGGTGGATGCTGTGTGTGGTATGTGCACCACATGCTTATGACAAGGAAGTGATTAACAGAACCTATATAATTTTTTTAACCTATGTTTGCTTCTATGCTCAGAGTCAAACATGGAGTCAGCTCAGATTTCATTGCTCTAAGTTAAATGAAAGCTGCAGAGACCTCTGTGGAGCTCATTTGCCTAACCTAGCAGGGAAAAATCGTGTTCCTTTTTTCATGTGTGTTTTCTTCATCCCTAATGAAAGCCCAAGGTTTGACCTTCTCTGTTTCAGATAAGGGCTGTGTTACCTGATACCATTAGTCAAGCTCTGCTTTTCAGATTGTTCCCCTGGCAACCATGATCTGTCGTGACAGATGGGGATTGATCAGTTTATTTATATCTTGAGCATTAAGAAATATTCCCAGAGAGAGGGACCACTTGGGTAGGTGACTCTGAGAGATGGGAGTTCTTGTTCCATTTGGACATCATCTAGTAAAGGTTTTTGCCTTATTTATGCATCTTCTTGCATGTAGATTGGTGTTTTAAGTCTTTGGGTGTATTTTTGTGCACCCGTATCACACTGGGTAAATAGCACTGACTTCTGTAACAGATGTATTGCACATTTAATATTTGCTAAGTGATATAAATTCATTTCATTAGAAATGTTGTCTCTGTCTTCACAAGAGAGGTTGCAAGCTTGTAGATGACTCATGTGTCTGCACAAGAAGATTTTTATCGTAAGTTTCAACCAACATTAGCTTTCTATTTTCATTTTTGCTCTTACAGATCACATTGCAGCTGTTCTGCTTCTAGATACTATGAATCCTGTGCTTAGAAGATGTTATACCATTGTAAGGTATGTTTCAAATACAAGTCTGTTTTGATTTATTTTGGTTTTTAAGAAGTTTTCTAACTGCTCACCCATTTTATGCTTTCATATCAGTGAGCTGAAGCACTTACACCAATGTGTGAGGGACATTTTTAAACTTTTATTGCAAATATAAATGCATCTGTTTGTTTCCATATAGTAGCAAGCTTACACATTCCTGTGTCAACTGAAAATAGCTAGATGCTTCACTTATGTCATCATGTCAAAAACTAATCCCTGTTTCTTCTGGGACATGAGCAAGTCATTGTTTCTTCTGGGAAGTCTCATTTTGCTGTGGGCAGTACCCATCAGCAGCTGGCATGCTTCCTGGGATGAGTGCCAGTGGCGCTGTAGTTTCATGCTGTAGCAGCAGCATTACTGACCAAGGCCTCAGCCAAAAGCAGAGCTGCCAATAATACTGTCAGATGTGCTTTCTAAGAAAAGCTGGGTCAGCTTTTAGTCCTCAAGACCACCAGAAGTTTTGCCAACATCAGCATTGTGGCTTGCAGTAAGGAAGGGATTTCTCTCTGAACCAAGTGCAAATTAAGAATATAATCCATGTAACACAGACTTCCCCTGGATGGTCACATTTTCTGATTTGCTGCATGTAACCAAGCTTCACCAGAGTGACTCAGCTCCAGTTAAACTCTTATAACTAAATGAGGTTGTTTCTTAACAGTTTTAGAAACTGTATTACACTCACACATCTAGCCCATGGATTTAGGGAGTTTATCAGTGAATACAGAGTATCAGAGTGATTTGTTTGGACATTGCAGGATCTGGTAGAACACTATTCCAAGGAACTGAGACCCTGAGTCAATTTTTTATAGAGTCAGATGTTAAAGTACCACTGGATCTTTACTTAACTTTCAGGTGTGCATAAATTTACTTACATTCCTGCTAATGAGCTTTGATGCAGAGGCATCAAAACAAAAGCTGTGGTGAACGTCTGAAAGATTTACAAACTAATTTGTCACCAGCCTCTCATGCTCAGGAGACGTACTCAGACATTCCCTGAACACATTGGTCTGCTGGGCTGTATGCTGTGAAGAGATCACAGATACCATTGTTTCCTCTCATAGTCAAGAACCCAGTGATTAGAGAATGCTCTTATTCATGAAGTTTAAGGCAAATTGGCCCTTCTCTTTCCCTGATGTCTCATCTTTGAAGAGTAATTTCTTGGGAGCAACAGGGGTTCTTCAGCTCCAAACTGGGATAGCAGCTTTACTTTTAAAATTCACATATTTCTGAAGTAAGGTCTACAGTGCCTGTCTGCTGCAAAGATTGTCTATATTGTCAGGGTTCTTCTTAGCTAGCATTAAGCTAGGGCTGGAGAAACAGAAAAATCAATCTTGCAAAATCAATGAAAGTTCAAATAATGCTTTAAATTCTGCTGTAAACCCTTCTGGCTTCCCTAATGTAATGCTAATCATGTTATTTCCCACAATGTTTATGGTTTTCATTGTCAGTGGCCATTTGAGATGACTGATAAGATGTGACTTTGGAGCTTCCTATAAACTGAGTCTGGAAAGCATGTATGCCTTAATTAGGCTGTAGAGTTTTTTGTAGTTGCATAAGATAATACTGACTGTATCAAGCTTGTTACATGGATAAAACGATCACTTTCACTGGCACCAGTTTTGAATAGATGAGGGAAATTAAACTTGGTTGCACTTCCATCAAGAAGCCAGCTGGATATCACCATGATAAGGTCCCATGCTTCTTTCTTACAGAATATTTTGAAGCACCTTATCTTGGTGTATCTTTTTAGAACTATTAACTCAGTTTAAAGTACTGAAAATTTTGGTTGATCATAGAGACCACCAAATGAGTATCTGTCCCTGACTGCTGGTGAGGAGCTCTGTTCCAGGTCATATGGGGGACTGGGTGTGAGGGGAGGTCTCACTTCATGGATACATGTCCTGTTTGAAGTCTGGGGTTTTTTTGTAAGAGATGCATTTGACATTGACAATGTTAGAAGAGAATTTACATCTGTGACTCCTCTAGAGCAGTCATGTTCTCACTGGCCAGCTCCCACTAAGGACACCAGCTTTCTGAATCTTCTTCCTGGAGCACTTTATGGAGCGGAGCCTAAATGCCCCAAATACCGAAGAACCGTGGTGCTGTTTGTTAAAACAATGTGGGAATGATGCACTCCCTGATATTCAGGAATTAAGTGACATAAAGTTGCGTTTGTGTCATTTATCTTGTTTTTCAGCAGGATAGTGATGCATGGGTGCAAATATTGATTTGAAGCAGTGTTCTAGGGTATTCTGTCTGCTTAGACTTGAAGTTCATACAGACATAGGAATACCAGTAATTTTCCGGTTGAGAAACAAAGAGATTAAACTGTTTTAATGACTTCTGATGCAGTAGCTACTAATTTAGCATGTAGTGAAATAACACTACATGCTAAAGAAGATGAAGAGTCAGTGCAGGAGAACCATCGTGTCTTTTTTTCTTGCAGGTCTTTATAGGCCATTAAAAACAGGGCTTCAAGGCACTGTGAGAAATGAGTGGCTGATGTCCCTGAACCAAGGCAGCCTCACCTGTCAGGGATGGTTTAGGTAGTTACATAAGTGTCCCCATAAATCTCCAGTGGTGGAGATTTTACAGCCTCTGTAAGCAATGTGCTTCACTGCTCATCTACTCCAGCCACCAGAAAGATTTTCCTTATCTTCGCAATTTTGAATGTTACTCTACTCATTGAGCATTGGAAGATTATTTTTCTTTCCTCTGTATGAAATTTTGTCATTTTTCATGTTTTTTTTCTAGATTGGATAAGCCTGGTTCTTCCATGAATTTGATCAGAAATCTGAAAGACTTCTACTACATTCATGTTGGTCTGAATTGTTCTTGAAGTACAATACTCAAAATCAACATAACCATGTGAAAGATGGTTATTAAAACTGAGACTAAAAGCTACCCCAGCAAGTAGAGTATTAGAAGTTGATTCATGGATCTAAGAAAAATAACAGAGCCATCTTTCAATTTTTATTTCACAAGCAGCTTTCCTTATGGAAAAAAATTTATGGAGTTTTAGCTGTCTTTCCAGCCACTCAACATTGCATCAAAACCATTTAATTTGCTGTTTAAAAAGAACAGTGTGAAAGCTAGGATTTTTAAATATGCTACTATTGGTAAAGCATTGGATTAACCCCAAAGCTTCCCTAGATCAATGACTTCAAATAATGCAGTCTTTCTGGTAGGTTGAAATTCAATTACTTGAAAGGGATATAAGAGAAAAAGGCTCCTGAAATTGTAAACCCAAAGTGTTTGAAGTAATGAAAACACTGCTGTTGCTTCCTGCCTTACAAAGAACTATACTTACAGCTAATTAATTTTTATCAGTAAGGTGAGCATGTGAGGCACAAACTTCTCTTTTCCACAGATAACTAAAGAGAGGAGCAGCAGATCTCCTTTGTTAACTTTCAGAAAAAAATAAATAATTCTGAGATTTCTTAGCTTCTAAGGAATGGAAAAAAAGCAGTGATATGATTTGCATACCCTATGAAGATGGAGTTTTATAGTTAGTTTTAATTACATGTAGGTGATGACAATAGTATTTGTGAGTCTGCTTTTAAAGTGTTTTATTTCACTGGAATGTCATTTTGGTATTTTGCAACATATACCACAATAATTACCTGTAAAAATTTATCAGCAAGGTTTTTTTTGTGCTTAGGTGTAGTATTTATCAGGTTAAATCCATTGTTAAAGTTCAGAAAAAGTGGAATGAACAAAACTTTTTAAATGTTATCGCATTATGAACTTTCTGAGTCTCCCTCTACAGTACCAGTTTCTAATGTGGAAGTGTTTTATGCTAATTTAAGAAAGCCTCAGAACTACTGAAGAGTGCTGACCTGTAGTAGGCAAACCTATTTCATTTATAATACATAAAAGATCAGGATTTCCTTTTACAGAAACTATGCTGAGTATGCAGCTGGGAATAGAATACTAGCTGATTAAGGTGTTAAAAGACAAACTTTCAAAAGCAGTTTACAGATTAAAATTATTAGGCTGCAATGAAAAGCATAGTTATTATCCTGAAGTATAAGATTTTTTAAAATATATTAAGACAATTTCCCTCATGGCAAAACCTTGAGATTCTGAAGCACAATTTCTGTTTTACTCATTAGTTTATCATATCTTTGGTCAGAAAACCTGTTGCTAGCAACTGAACAAATCCTCAAATACAAAGATTAGCCTGAGACATAGTCAGTGAAATTGAAAAGTGCATAGAGAGTGGCTAATACAATAAATCTGGCAGAGATATTTCAGATATAAAGATAATACCTTTTAATATTTTCTGTCTTATGAAAACTGGATTTAGTTGAGAATAATATCACTTGATACTATCAGTTATTTTCAATAACTTGGAAAACACCTTCATATTTAAGAATAAGATTTAACCAGCAGGGATTAAGGTGAACATTATGGGGTAAATGCACAAAGCACGTTGCAGCAGAGCACGATGGAGAAAGCTGGTACCAGCTAGCAATCAGAATCAGCAGGCCAGAGAAAGATACACCTTGGGTACTTGTGTGTCCTCGGCAAACCACAAACTTGTAAAATGCTCAAATTTATTCCTAACTAGCGTATCTTTGTAAAATTTCCTCATTTTAATAATTTCCACAGAAGTAACTTCTTGTTGGGACTTCACTACATATGCAAGGAACAAAATGCTCACAACACATTCAAGTTTCCCGTAGGTGCTAGAGAAAGTAACACTGCAATTGCAAATCCATTAGGGATTTTTTTTTGCCGGTTTCTAATTTGTTGCCAGACTTTGTCATTAACTTTGGTATTAATACATTGTTTTGTATTAATACAAAATACAGTGACACTTCAAACCCACTAGAGCAATTTGTTAAAAACTGCACTTTGGGATATTTGTCGAATCTAGGGTTGATTAACTGACATTTCCCAACTTAAACCTCTAAAATACAGACGCAAAACAAGTTTATTCCAGCATAATTCTATATCCAAGTTTCAAAAATGGCCTCTGACATTGTCTGAAATACAAACTTTCTTCAGCACCAAGGAAGTTTATGTTTGCTAGGAAGTTGGTTTTTCTGAGATTAAACCTTGGCCAGCATTTTAGTTACCCCTGATGGTGGTTCAGGATAATCAGCTCCTTAAGATCGATGTTTTGAACATCGATCTTAAGCAGCGAAGATCTAACATGGCCCTCCTGAGTTTTTATGTATCAAGATGTTGATATATTCCACATATATATGATATATAATACGTGTATGTATATACTGTACACACTACACATATATACACACACCATGTATAAATAAATATTTGTATATAGTACACCTACGAGGGCCAAAAATATTTTGCAGCTATTCTTATCAGTTAAGGTACAAGCACAATCATCAGGATTCAACAACTAAGAACTGGGTATGCCAAAACTAAAATATAGTCTGATACAGTGCTTTTACTATCCTTACATTTTATAGTGCAAAAAGAAAAAAAAAGTCAGTAGTTTACTATTTTAAATATTCCTAATTTAAAAAATATTTCTGTTTGCAACTAGAAAAAGCGATAGCTGTTTTGCAAAAACATGAGGTAAAATACTGAGGCCAAATGATAATGTTAATACTGTTTTTGTGGAACTGAATTATAAAATCAGCAGTCGTTTATACAACTGAAAGAAAAAAGCTTTAAAATATCTTGCCAAGCTTATTGGCTGCATATATGAAGCTTAGATAGTAAGTCCATTTGGAGCTCAAGCTGTACAGAAGTCAATGTGTGCTAGCAATTCTCTGTGCTTGCTCGTTGGATATGACACTTTACACTTGGGACACTCGAGAAAACTTTCATCAAGGCAGCTGGAATGTTTCAGGGGAGGACTTCTGTCATATGTGGTCAGCTTCTTGTCGAATACAGCTTGCAAATCTTCTTGTGATTCCATATGTCCAGGTTCCTGGAGTTTCTGGAAAAGGAGGAGCTTCACTGTAAGACTGGGGCATGCATGCACTGATCAAATACTGTAGGAAAATATATTAAGGCTTGATGGCACACAAGCCTTGGGTATGTTACAGCACTAAGGACTGTGCCCTGTTCACCAGCAACAAGTCTGAGTGGAAGCACATTGCAGCTTTGTCATAGTGCAACAGACAAACCTGGGTCACACACTGTGATACAAATACAGAGTGCTCCCTGCTCAGCACCCTGACTGTTCTGGAGCTCCTGCTGCAGTGCTCCTGCTCCATGCTTGCTGCAGAGAAAAGCACTGCCTGCCTGCCTGGCACAGGGCTCTGCACCTTGGGGAAACAGACATAAAGGATGGAGGGACACTTACTCAATGCTTGAAATAAGATCCCAAAGCAAGAAGATGTATGTTTATGCAAAATGCCTGACTAAATTCACCTGCAAGTTATTCAGTACATACCAGAGGTTCCAGACGAGATATCTTCTCCTTGGCCTTGCGCAGCTCCTTGAGAACATGGTTTAACTCATGCTTCAAGTTCTGGCGATCAAGCTTTCCATTCTCTAAGTCTGTGGTGCATATCTGGATCTGGCAGCCCAACAAAGTGAAAAATCAAAGTCAAAGTTAGTATGAATTGGGAGGAATGTTTCCTACTTACATATTTAAAGTCAGATTTGCTCTGCAATAATATCTTAAAATGAGATTAAAAGGAAAATTTAAATGAAAAATTAAAAATTGCTGTTGCTTTCATTATAGTGAAATTCACAAATGCCCAGTTATTAAAATATCCCTTAGCAGAGGTGTAGTTTAAAGTTATTTTGGTTGGAGGGTGTTTCAATTTCAAATAAAGAAAATAGAAAATATGACAATGCAATTATTTCTGTAACAGTATGAAAAATATAAGACAAAAATTTAATTAGATTATTAGTTTTAGGATGTTTCCTGTGCCTTATCTGAGGCTTTACCTGTTGAACAAGTGATTGTGGAGAAAACAGCATCAGGTTTGATCATACCCTCTAATCAGTACAAGGTTACAGATTTTCTCCTGACACATCCTGACAGGTGTGTCAAAATTTTTGAAAGTATCAAGAGATTATGCACAGTTGAATATTCATGCCTAGCATTACTTTATTTAATATACTAATAATTCTTAAATGTGAAGCTAGTCTAGAAAGACTTTGTGCCTAACAGAGATTAAATATCAGCACTTTAGCTCATAATTGTGTACCTGTTGCTCCAACAAAGTTATTCTTGTGTGTTCTGCCTCATGTCTGAGCAATGATTTACGGAGAAGTTGCACCTACAAGGCAGATAAACACTTGTAACAAACAACTTCCATATACAATAGTTCATAAGCTTAAAAAGAATTCATTTATAATGGGATGGAAGCAAACTCTTACATTCCAATGCCAACAGAAAATGTATGCCTGTTATGGAAGAGCCAAACTCAATTCAAATCACTACTTCCCCAAGGAAAACTCCAGTGAAAAATTATTATTGTGCCGAAAAGGGGGAATGTAGGATGATGTTATTGTTAAAAAAAGAAACCAAAAACTGCAACCCAAGTGATTGCCAGAATGCCGACAAAAATATACTCACAAAACCTATATTTGCACTAACATGATATGATCTTAATAAAAACAAACAATGCTATTTTTTTTAATATAAGAGAACAAGTTTAAGGGTCAGAAAGTACTATATTATACTCATCAAGTAAATGCATACATTAAAATATCCTCTGCTTTCAGCATGTATCAACTTTTATGGTAATGCTGTTCAGCTTCAAAAAATAAAATAAAATAAAAGTTTTAATCATTATTAACCAGTGAGAACCAGCCTGTCTTTAGAGAGCTTAACTGTTGTTCTGGTTTTGGCCTACTTTGGTGTCTAGTAAATTTTATTCTCTTATTTCAAGTATCAGTTGTATTTTAGCTGCCAGGTGGCAGCAAATATTAGTGGTATTCCATAGTTAGGAGCACATGTTAAAATGAATTTTTAGCTTTCTTGTTCTCATTTACTATTAGTCTCAAGGATGAACTATATTAGAATCAACTCAATCTTTTCCCCCTTCTCTTTTGTGTCCCTTAAGACCAGGGAAATCAATGAACAAAGAAGTTTCTTGTTTAAACAATTCAGTTTTAACCACAAGGACATGAGTCTAAATCTATGTGAAGAAAAATTAGCAGAGAGAGAGGGATGGTCCATTCTGATTAACTACGAATTTTAATCTCTCTTGATTCTTTACTAATGATCTCAAACCTCCAAATCCATCCACTTACCTGACATAAAAGATCTTCAGACTTTTCTTTTTCTTCTCTGAGCTGTTCTTTGATAGCTTCATTTTCTTGTTTTAGTCTTTGTGCTTTCTCTTTCATTTTATTTTCATTTTCTTGAGTCTTCATTTCAGCAACCTGTTGTGACTGCAATAATGCACTTAAAGTCATCACTTCCCCTTGTGTTTCTTCATATGTCTTTTTAAGTTCATCAAGTTCAGATCTCAGCTGGGTTATAGTGTGTCTTTCAGTCACAGGATCGCTCTTAGTAGTTAGTAACAGCTGGTCATAGTATTCTTGCTTTTCCTCTTGTGGATGACCTTGATGAGTCAAAAATAATTGAGTTAGTAATGTGAAAAAAAAGACCCCCTTAAAAATCAGAGTACTAAATCTTTAACAGCATTTTAAGGCTTATTAATAGAAATAGGCTATTGCACAGCTCAGATTAGAACTAAACTTTGGTTGAAACAGCTCTCAGTATTTATAATGCATTAAGTCTCCTTACGAATATACTTATTGGAAAACACAGTTCTTCTAAGGCCTCATACATTATACTGACACATGGGAATCCAAAGACACTGGATTCCTACTACTACTTTTAGGCTCTTTAGCCAAGCTGCTGGCCTTACTCCCTCCCCAGAGATACCCTTGGGCATGTGCTAGATTCTCCTTCAACCTTGTTGACCAAAGCCAGACCTTCCACTGTTTTTTGCAGACCATCTTTTCTAAACAGTATGCCATAATTTACTTCTAAATAGCAAATAGCAAGGACTAGGATAGTTCTTTTGATTAAAAATGCTTGCTTCTTGGGTAGCAACTATTACTTAAACTAGAGTTAGAAGATTTCTGCTTGTTGACCCAAGAAAGGTTTAATAAGGAGGAAAAAATTAAGAGGCAGACTGCAAAAATCCAGGAACAATACAAAATATATCTAGAAGCAGCATGAGGTATGTAGAATTTCATGGGCTTTGCTGATTTTTGGCACTGTCAGTTTTGTGATTTTGATACTTTTCCTATTGAAGACTTAGTCTAATTCTTAAAAGTGTAATTTACTAGGGAGAGTTTCCTGCTTGACCGCTCTCCCTTCCCTCAGCTATGAACTAAGCCCTACCTTTTCATTAGCAATACTCCTTTATAGGGCAGCGACATCCTCAGAGATAGACCAAGTTTTCCCTTGGAAAAAGTTTTCATATATACTTTCAACTTCTATAGCTAGGTTCTTAGAAACTTGGGTTTCTGCTGCTGCCTAGCTGCTTGAAGAGAGGTGTAATTTCTTACACCCTGACTTCAAGTCTCCTGGCTGCTATTGTGGCAAAGCTTTGACTGCAGTAACTCTGGGGTACATTTCCTGGTGAGCTGAGTCTGCCTCCCTCTAAAAATACTGTTCATAGATTTCTGAACAGCATCAAAACAAGATTATGATGATATTTCACTGTTTTCCAGAAAGCTTCAAACAGCAACACAGAAACCAAACCACTGCCCGTCAATTACTAATGGCAAGTCTGTGGATATGCTCTTACTCCACACAATGCCAGTTCTGTTTAGTTAATTTACCTTGCAGGTCAGTTGTGGCATGAATGAAATTAATAAATTGATAATAAGAAAAGTAAGTCAATGCCTTCTGGTTCTTCTGCTCAATATGATTTTAATTTTTTTAATACTTGAGAGGGAGTGCCTGATTGAGGAACTGCACAGCAAGGAAGTGAGCTGGAGGTGGCCAGATCCTTATTGTGAAACACTGCTTTGGAGAGATGCCAAAACCTATCACAGGCTTTCTTGCCCTGTAACAACTGTTCAGGTGAGTAAAGAACATGGCAATCTTGAGTCATTTTTATAATATTTATTTTGAAAAAAGTAAATTAAAAAAAATCTGATCCACACCTAGCTAATAAATCCTTAATGCTTCCATTATGTCGACTGAAAGTGTACTTTGAAGGATGGGAGATGTACATCTATTTGCCTCAACACTTTCCACAAACAGAGAGGTTGCTAATAGAGTGTCAAGGCTGTTAAAAACCATCTTTGAAGTGGATAAGAACAGGAAGTACTGTTGGTCAAGTAACATAGCTGGATAACAGGAAGCAGAGAAATATTATTTAACCAAATTTTACCATTAAGCAGCCAAAGTGTTGAGAACAAAGCCTTGATTTTAAGTGTGCTATAATTCATTTTCAGAAAATTTTTTCTATAGATAATTATGGCTTGGGTCACTTGTGGGGGTAAAAATAAAGTTGATACCTTCTGAATTTGATTTAGATTCTTGCTGGTTAACTACTTCTGCCTTCTGTTCAAGTTCAAAGATCCTTCCAAGCAATCCCCTGACGTATGCTTCCCGTTGCTGGTCATACAGTAGCCACTGCTGGTTTTTCTCAAGAGCCTTCATAAAAAGAAACAGAAGAACAACAAAAAAGTCTCTGGTAATTATTCAGCTTTGAAAATTATTTGTCTTATGTCTTCAAAATATTAGAAGTTATATATTAGGCACTTTAAAGATAAGCTAATTAAGTCTGCTGCAAATTGTAGTAATCTGTACAATAAATAAATAAATCCATCTTCATTTGGAAAGTTAATTCAACTTATGCTGAGCTTAAGTTAAAACTGCAGCAATGGGAAAATTACTTAAAGAACAAAGGCTTTCATGAGTCATGCCTAGATTATGAAGAATTAACTTTTCAATCTCAAATATAAAATAAAATAGAAAATAACGGACTTTGAAAATGTAATAAAATAAAACTGTATCACTGCAATTTAGTTTGTAAGAACATGGACATGGATTTTTTAGCTGCTTGGCTCACAGCCTTATTCAGCTTAGAAGGGACCTCAGGAGGTTTCTGATCCAACCTCATGCTATCCCAGGCAGTCACAGGTTTCTAGAGGCTCCTGATTTGTCAGGAACCACTTTATTTGGATGTTCCAAACAAGGTTTTTCAAAGCTGATGGAAACCTTATTTTTTTCTTTTGCAAGTTTTTGGGTTTTTAAATTTAAATTATTGCCTTGTCACAAAATAATTTTAGGGATTATATTTTAGAGAGAAACATACCCTCTGAGGTCCCATACTACACAAAAATGTACATGATGATAATTTACATTCTTCTGCATCTCAATACACATGGTATGTGCTTGAAATTTACAGGAAACTTACATCTTTCAATTGTCTTTCAGTTTCAGTGCTGTTTGTTGCAGCTTCCTATGGACAAAGAACAACTGGTTAGCGTTGTTGAAAACAGATGGCTGAAACAGCAAAGCTACTCCTGTACAACTATTTATCTCACATAAATAGCATAAGAATATTTTAAAAATTAAAACATACATGCCTTTTGTGTTTAAAGATCTTTATAGTTGGTTGCTGGGGGTTTTTTTTGAAGGATCTAAGTTACGTAGAAAGCCATTTCATATATTTAAAATAGACTCTTCTGCAAAATATGGGACAAAGATTTACATGGAATTTATTCCATAAGTCTACAACTCATAGTTACATTAAAATATTTCTTAAGGAAACCATAATGTATTTTCTGCTGAACTTCTGTCTTGGATTTCCTGAAGGGTGTTCTGCAAAGAGCTTTTGAATAATGAAGATATTTAAGGGTATTATTTAAGTAGACAAGGAGAAGTAAATGTTTCTTTTATTTTTGTATCGTTATACATTTGACAGTGACCCAGACATACAGGAGTTGCTGGGGAAAGCCAGAGACCTCAATGCTTCCCTGGGATAACAGAAAGACTATAAACACCTGGGAAGTCATGCAGGGCTGTCTGGAAGCATAAGGACAAACTGCCCCATTTTCTGAGAACTGATCCCCAGTACAGTGAGTATGACTTATGTACATGTATGAATAGGAGAGTTTTTGAGATGATGCATGATACAAAGTGGTCATGAAATTGTGTAGGTATAAGCCAGAGGGAACTTCAAAGAGAAAAAAAAGTGTAGATTACTACCCAAATCAAAACTACATTTTTTCCAACATTTTTCTATGGCTCTTGGAACATTATTTACAACAGAATTTATGGCTGAAAAATACAGAACTTTGAATGCAATTATTAAACTTAAACACTTCCTAATAAAAATAGGATTCAGAGACACTGAACTTGTTTCTATGAACATCAGAGTCCTGCCTCAGTAAAAACTTTCCCAAAATTGTGTCATGAAACTGTTGTTTCCATTTCAGAGCTCCTATGCCACCTAGCAGTTTCAAGCAGCATTGCTAGACTTGTTTTCAAATTCTCCAAGACATCCAGTCAAAACATCATTGTCCTCTGTTGATAAATCAGTTAAAAATTTTAAAGAAAACTGTGGTTTTTAAAGTAATATATATTTTGGTGGTTTATTGACAAAAATACGAAAATCTGTTGACTTAATATAATCATTTTAACACCCCTAATGAAGTTCAAAGTGTCTTAAAATTTAAAGTAAATACGTTGCATTTAAAGTGGTATTTCTCAATAAGCTGCATTATTAGAAGTACGATATATATACATGTGTTATCATTCAAAAGTAGTAGATGAAGATATTCTGCTATGTATTTGGCTATAGCAGAATTTCTAGAAATTGCTCAACTCCCTTGTAAAGTGGAGGGAACCAGCACCATCTGCAGGTCAAAAGCTGGAAAAGAAAGACTTAGAGCCACCTACTTTTGGGCACCTGTGCCTAAACAACTTCCCTATGCTCCCCATAGAGATACTAGTGCATTTTCCAAAGAACATTAGAACGGGGCAGGGGGGAAAACAACTGTAGAATCCTTAACGGACTTGTAAACACTGCCAAGGATAGGCACCATACCTACTGACCACTTCACATGAGAGGAGAAACTCATTAATCCAGTTCTATCCTGTGTCACATTGAAGAATTTACCACATGTGATGCCATAGAAAGTAAAGAAATTAGTTTTAACGACTGAGACACAAATGAGGATTCCTAAGAGCAGAGAGAAGAAAGATATTGTCATGACTGAAGCTGAATTAGGTGAGGAGCTTAGTTTGTCTTTATTAGTGCCCCACATCTCTTTATCACTGCTGCCTTCTCACTCTGTCTAATCACTGAGCACACAAATCTGAGAAGGGCACAGTGCTTGCCTAAGCAACAGTGGATCATCCCATGCAGTATCACAAGTCACACTACCTGTGTGTGAACTTGAACAAGGCACCTTGCAAAACAGCAGGAGAGAATTCCCTCCCCAGTTGTGTTGCCTGAAGTGTGCTCTCTGACTGTTCCTCATTTAGAATTCAATCTGGATACCATCTCACTTCATACAAGAATATTTCAGCATGCAACACAGCATGTAAGAAAATTAAAAAAACATCCTATTTTATAACAGGCATTGGTGTGTACTGGGCACAAATTCCAATTGCAGTATTTCTTCAGTGCTTACCTGGGATGTCTGAGAAGTACTACTGGCTTTGTTCTCAAGATCAGAGCATTTTTCCATGACTGCAGATAAATTACATTTTAATCGGTTAATTTCTTCTGATAGAGAACACAGTAATCGTTCTCTCCTTTCTGCCTCCTTTGTTTTTTCCTCTAGTTGATTTTGTAGTAAGGAGACTTCACTATTCTTGGTTTTGGACCTAAGCTTGTCTTTCAGGTTTTGGATTTCTCTGTCCTTCTCTCCAAGAAGATGGTTGTATTTTTCTTTTTCTTTCTCAAGGGAAAGTATTTTCTAAATGAAACAGAATAAAAAATAGTAAGTGTTAGTCTATGCATCAAATGCATTAGCATGGTTACAGTAGTTTGAGATGATCTGAGCAGCAGGGTCTAGTGGAAGGTGTCCCTGCCCGTGGCAGAGGGGTTAGAACTAGGTGATATTTAAGGTCTCTTCCTATCCAACCCATTCTATGACCTTATGATTCTATGATGCTCACTTTCAAAGTTGTCTCTTAGCCTTTAATTAGCTGAGAAAATTACTTTTAACTCAAAGCAGACAATACTGGTGTGATCATCTGAAACATTTCAAGTGATAGTAAAACCGTCTGAAATAGATGGAACAAGGAGAGAATGCAAAGAACCAAGTTTCACAGGCTTGGTAGGTACTCCGTTTTACATATGAATAAAGATCACTACGGTATATGAGCCTTAAAACAAAAGCAGTACAAGAACTCCAAAACACTTCCAGCACAGACGTTGGTGCTACATTTCTTAGTATATTTCTTAGCATATTTGGTAGCTTCTGGGAAGCAGCAGAGCCTTCTTGCAAACTTCATGACAGTGAATTACAAAAGAGCTATAATAAAGCATTCAGGAGAAGGATCCTGTTTTCCATATTCTCTGGCCCTGTAGTTTCAAAATGTGCTTTACTAGATATTTTCAACATGCACACTTTTTCCAGTAGGCCTCCAGCACAGGTAATCATTACACAGAATTATTACTGCATTTAAGATGCCATGAGGCTCTGCATGAACTTCAGATGTGATAGCATTTAATTCTGTTGAGAAAGGCTGATGTTGAAATCTTGCATGTTGATATCAAGTCATTAGAAAGAGAAACTGAAAGAAAGTGAATTTGAATAAGCCTCATTTAGGGAGTGGTTGAACACCACTGCTCACTAAAATTAAAATAGTGACACCAAAGAGTATCTGGTATATCAAACACGACGGTGATTTTCCATCTGTTTTTCCTAGTTTATAGGAAACAAGTATTAAGTAACCAACACCAGCAAACACCAAACACCAACAGACCGAGCAAATACACTAAGGAATTTAGCCAAAACTGTGCGTGAGCTGCCCAGCCATAGCTCATCCTTGGCTTAGGACTTTTCAATTGATGTTGTGGCACAGACACATGACAAGCCCTTTTGTTAAAAAAAAAGTGACCTAGAAATATTAGTACTCCTAGTCTACATTAGTTGTATCCTTTTCTAGAATCTATCTAAAGTTTCCCCATCCTTCTGGGAAGCCTGACAGCCTGTGACTAGGTCACCTCTTAAGTCTTGAACGTCTCTCTCTGCAACCACAGGCCTACCTCGAGTGGAACAGTCATATAGACATACAGATGCTTCAATACCTTGCAGTGTTTTAGTTTCTGTTCTTTAGCTGCAATGGAAGAATAACATAGCGACCTGATTGCAGTTTCATTTATGTATAGCTGAGTGGGAGCTTGACAATTCAATTCAAACAAACGCTCTGCACTTTTTGGCATGTTCTTAACCAAATGTTTGCGAACGTAAAGTTCTTTGCAGGAAGTGCTTAAAATACTTCCCTGAGATGTGTTCTATTGAACACATGAGGACAGGTCTCAATGGACTAACTGGCACCTCTGGCCTCAAGTCTTTGTATTTACCAGCCTTGTCAGATGAGTGTGATTTTATTAGCTCAGCTGTCATTGAAAAATACCTGAGAACGAAAGTGTTGAAACTAAAAGTTTGTCTAAACTGTCTAACACTACCAAACCAGTCGTGACATCAAAAGTTTTGAGAGGAAAGGTGGGGCTCCTGCTCCCGAGGCCGAGTGCCGTATCCGTGGGACATGGCCCGCGCTGGCTCGGGAAGAGCCCGGCTCACCTGGAGGAGCCCGCTCCTCTCCGGGTCCGTCATTTTGCCTTTGCCTGTGGCCACTTCCTCCATGGATTTCCGCGGGGCAGCGCTCTCCTGCTTCCCCTTCTCGAGCCCACTATCAGCTCTGGAGTTGCCCGACTTTAGGCCCCCCTTGCCAATAATTCGACCTATGGCAGTCTTGGCGTTCATCTTTAGGCGCCTGTACAAATCAAACGAGGCGCTACGGAACAGCGATCCCTTCTAGCGGGCAGGACGAGGCTTCCGACAGCTGGAGTCGAGCGCAGGCTGCGCGGGCCTGTCCGGATCCCGCGGGGCTCAGAGGGGCCGGAGGGCCGCGAGTCACGGAGCGGGGACACGGCCCGGTGCGGGGACACGGCCCGGCGGCGGCTCCGTCCGGCTCCGGCCCGTGCCGCTTCCGGGAGTTTGAATCCCGCGGCTCCGGGCCGTCACTTCCGGGGTTTCCGGATGGTGCCTGCGGGGCGGTGGCGGCAGGGGCGGTGTCCCCTGGTGTCACCGCCCCCTGGTGTCATCGCCCGGCCGGTGCCGTCCCTGCCCTCCGCCGTCGGGGCCCCCCAGGCGGGTGTGAGCGGCAGCGCTCGGCCAGCAGAGGGGCGCGGGAGGGCGGTGCGGTGCGCCCTGCTGCTGGGGATGGATCTGCAGGACCCGCTCAGCGCTGTCTCTTCGTGTCTGTGTCCTCGTTCCTCCCTGAACACGTGTGGTTTTTCTTCTCCAGGAATCCTCTTCATCTACTCCAAATATAATAATTTTACAAATTACAAAGTGAGTTAGCATAGGCCTCATTTGACCACTAGGCTGAACTGCGCTCACTTGTGACTCATTTTGCTCCATCTTGCTGGCTTCTCTCCTCCCTCCTTGGGGACACGTGTGGCAGTGGCTGCGTGAACCTCTCGGGTTTTTTCATCCGTTCACAGCTGAGAGAAACTAACGCTGAGCACGGAGGAGCTCAGAGCTCCTGTGCTTGACATGTAAGTGTTAGCTGTTTCATGTTACTGGAATGTTTCTGCACATGTTTGTGTTAAGACAAAACATTCATATGCCTCCAAACAACACAGAGGGTCTTGTCACTTTTAATTCTTTTTTTTTTTCACGCATTCACTTAGTACTTCTTAAATTTTACTTGTGGATACATATTTCAAGAATTCCTCAAGAAATCTACTATATCCAAGATGTTGCATGAGGAAGCTGCGGTGTCGTTCCAGAATACAACAGGAGAGGGAAGACTTACACTGTTTTTTAGGATCATCGCCAGTTTGTGACTAGGCTGGCACGGAGACAAACCAAAAGCATTTGCGAACAATGAAGTTCTAAAAATTAGGGGGGAAAGAATATAAGCTATCGTGAAATTTCATGCCTTGATATACCGAGAGGCAGATGTGGTTTCGCTCGAGTTCTAGAGTCGTGCTTAATGTTCATGTTGCTTAATGCTTATTCTTTCCTTGGTTTCTGACGAGAGATTTATCATGCAGTTTAAGAATAAAAGCAGCAACAATAAATCCGAGTTTTTGCAGCGTGCCCTTTCTGTTACAGGATTTCACTAGCGAAAGCTCTCTCTGTACAGCAAGACAGAACCTGGTGTCAATTTACAGGACTCTTTTTTTTCCCAGAGCTTTGAGTAGCTAGTCCGTCATAGATCCACCCATAGACCTCCTTTGCTGTAAACCAGTAATTCCCTGCCTCCTCTTCCTGCTAGCATTTCAGTCCAGAAGTTAAGGACTGTGAAACTGAAGATTTAATTCCTTCGGTAGCACTCAACATTTAGGCAAAGACGGGAAACAATGCTTCGGGTGATTGTAGAATCTGCTACCAATATCCCTAAAACCAAGTTTGGGAAACCAGATCCTATCGTTTCTGTTATTTTTAAAGGTAAGCAAAACTGTCATAAACGTAGTCAGGGAAGAAGATTTTTTAAAGATAGTGCCCTTTGTAAATATTTGAAAATCGGGGAAAACATGTTTTCCGGAAATTACATCTGGTGTCATTTTAGGGAAGACTTTTTAATTAAGACAGGAGTTACCTGAATGAAGTTTGAACTGGGTGGAGCACATTGGTCTGTTCTGACCAGCTGTACTTCTGTTTCAGGATCCACATTTTACAAGCTTTTCCAAAGGATTAGCCTGTTGCTTTAAAAACCAATCTAATTGTGTAAATGAACCCACTTTTAATTCTGATACTGAAGATTACCTTGTTTTCCATCTGAAAAATCATTCCTGTCTTGATTACTTTGAACAGGCACTGCTCACTGTCACACACATGCAATAAAAATGTAATTTATTGTTGTTATAAGTAGTATATTGAAAAACAGTAGTACTATTTCTGAAGGTGTTTGATTTTGTTTTAGTTTGGTTTGGGGTTTTTTGGTGGTGGTGGTGGTTTTTTTTTTTCCACAAACAGAATTGCATATCAAAATTTTGCCCGTTGAGATTATTTGATTACGAGATTTTGGAAGGAAACTGGTTTTTTCCACTTTCATTGCTCACAGTTACATATGGGAGAAGGAGAAGACAGTGATAAAATCAGCATTTATATATGAAGCTAATTATGTTTTACAGTGTACTTTACCTGTTGCCATCATTACCTCACTTGGCTAGACTAGAGGAACTTGGTTACTAGTATTGATTTATCTTTCAGGTGCCAAAACTTTAAGCAATTTTGGATCATATAATACATCAAACCAAACTGTGACAAGCAGGCATCTTACCTCCTGGTGACCTGGTTTCCTGACTGTGCACTGAAATCCAAACAGTATTTTAAAGTGTGAAAAATCCTTTCAGGAGCTTGTCACCTGTTGAAACCAAATCTGAAATCATGACAGCTGTAGATTGGAAAAGGACAAGACACTGCACATGCAGAATCTTAACTTTCAAAGTAACAAGTTTTCAGATAGGTTTATTTTGGCATCAGAAAGATGTGAAATTGTTCCATTTCCTTTAGTTTCCTCCTTTTTTCAAGGTTGTTGGTTTGTTTTTTTTTTAAACCACCCTGTGTGTTAGAACAAGGGGCAGAGCCTGTCTCAGTAGCTTTTGGAACTTCATAATTCTTAAAATACGATTTTACTTGCCCCGCAAAAAGTGAATATACTGTAATTTCTCTGGTTTATTTCACATTCTTCTCCTTCTTAAGTGTCCATTTTCTCTTTCCAGTTCTTTGTCTTTCTTTGCTTTCCTGCCAGTTTTGCCTGTGTTGCCTCTGTTCCTGCAGTTTCATGCTCCAGAGCTGGTTATGCCTTCCCTACTTTGTGCTTAAGTATCTGTTTAATCCCTCCTTGTAACCTTTTCTTCTTTCTATGTGCTCTAATGCAGTTCACTTTTACCTAGTTACAGACTTTTTTTTTCTTCATTGTGGATTTGTTTTTCAGTCCTTCAGTTATCCAAACACAGGAATTGGACAACAGACATTAAAGGAATTAATTTATATTTATCCTTTATATACTATAATAGGGATTTTTAATGTTCCCAAACATGCTTAACCAGTGTCAGCTTCATAATTGTGACAGATTTTTAGTAGGATATTTAATTTCTTGTTGTCCTGCCACTTCTATTTATGTGCTTTTACTACATACCAACAGTCTGATTTTTTGCTTCCTGTCTAGAGTAATTCAAGTGGGACAGAAAATACCAGGCTTTTAGCAGCTATTAAGCAGCTCTGATTTAATTTGTAAGTGGAGTGCCTGGTTACTAAGTGCAAGGGCATAGAGTCATATCTGAAATATGTTCGAATTCCAGCTGTTTATAGATGATTATTTTTTTTTTACATACACTGCTGGTTCCCCCCTCGCCCTGTTAATATGTAGAGATAGGAAACCAGTCTTATTTTGGGAAGATTATGTCAAAGGGCATTAGTCTTTAACTTTAGTCCCTACTCAGTATAAATCCTGGGGGACATAAAAAATACATTTGGGAGTGCTAGACTGGGAAAAACTCAAGCATTTGCAGGACTATGGCCATGGCCCTGCAAGACATTTTTATGTTCTTGTTTGACTCTGGAATATTCTTAGTGAAGTCTTAGTGAACAGCACTCATTTGACAGAAGATTGCTGTGGAAGGTGGAATTTCATTAGAACAGTGTTTTGTTCAAATTTTAATTTACAGGGCCTTTGCTGATGTCAGGTTCAGTAAATTTAAGCCTCCCACAGAAACATAGTCTTTTAGTCTCAGACCTTTACAGCCATGCTGTGAAGAAAAAGCTCATGATCCTGCAGCTGTTAGTGTGAAAGTGACTGCAAATGTTTTATATGTTAAGACATGTAAGTTAATATGGTTTCATCTATGAATAGAATAGATTTAATCTATTTCATAATTTCATTATATTAACTAGGCAGTTAATATAATTGTTATAGTGATGTAGATTAGCTGCATATTAGGAGGAAATAGGCTGCTGTTTCTGTTCTGATATAACAGAGGAGTTTTGTGCAAGCATTTCCCTTTTTTTTTTACACATTTATGTCCAGTCCAATGGGATGGAACTTTGTTTACTTTAAGAACAGCTCACAGTTCAATGAGAACTACACCCTAAGAGTAAATGAATATTGCTATCTGGAACTGGGTGCTGTTCTTGCAGAATTTTGAGTTTGTCACTCCATGTGAGACAATTCATTGGTCAAATTGATGTAGAAAACTGGATTTTTTTAGCCATTTGCTAAACTGACACTAAGTGATAATGATTAAATCAGTATAATTGCTTTGGTTTGTTATATTCTCATCTCAGCGTGTAAAAATTGATTCAATTGCTTGTGTGTTCAATCAATGCTAGGATATTTAGTGCTTTGATAATTTGTTTTGGCTGTCTCATTCCACTTTATGCAGTAAAAACTGAGGTAAAATGGAATTTAATTTGATTGATCCAACTTGATTCCATTTGTGCTTAATCTAAGAGCTTTTTCAGCAGGCCTGCATTAGTTCAAAGCTATTTTAGTTTATATTTCAGTGTGTGAAAGAAAATAGTTTTAGAGTGCAGATTTAAATTTTCTGTTTTTCAGAGAGTTAAATTATCTAAATTTAATTTCCAGGGTTTTGAAGGTCTGCCCATTTGATCCTGCAGTTGCTGCCACCATGCAAGCTTAATTCTCCTTTGAGAAGAGTTTTATGGGATACTTTGTTAACGGAAATGTGATTCTCTCTTAAATCTTAGACTTAGGACTGTTGTAAAAGATGATGTTTGCTTCTGCTATTCCCCACCTGCTCATGTTGATTAAAATGCTAGTTATAATAGAAAAAAAATTAAGATGGAAACATTAAGTGTTCTGCTATGCTGTAATCTTTTTAATGATGCACAGTTATTATTTAAACAGCTCATCTTAATTTTTTTGGACACTGAGCCATTACTTTCTTATTACAGTCATTTCCACCTGAGAATATTAACTAACATGTTATAATATAAGGTAGTATAATGCCTCCATCAAGATAAAGCAGACAGTGACTTCTACAGTACCACAGTTACTGTAGTTAGTTTTTAAAGAAACGAGTACAGAGTGTTCTACCTGCATCCACAATAATTTCTTGTTTCATGGTAGGGCCACACTAAAAATGGTGACTGGCCCTGTTGCACAATTTGTCCTGATGTGGTTTAGTCTTGGTTGCTATAGCTGCAATCATTACCAGCAGAGGAAAACAGCCTGAGGACCTGAAACTTTTGTGAGCTCCTGGAATAACTGAGCAATCCACCTCACCCTGCTTGGCAACGGGGATTTTTGATTGGAAGAAGAAAAAGCTTTGCCAAGAGCTTAAAAACAAATACCACCACCACCCAGTGCATTAAAATACTGATAAAAGTGTAATGAAAAGGAAGTCAGTAAAGAGACAAGAGTATATTCAAACTGTTTCCTTGAGGAATTGAACGTCACATTCTGACTGACTAAAATTACAACTAAAACCTGGCTTACACTGTTCTTCCCAGTGTTTTTTCATCCAACTTTCACACAGATGAATAACAGAAAAAGGGTTTTTTCTCAGTGTAATCTAGAATATGCATATTAGTGGAAACATAAATCTTGCTTTTGTGAACATGGATAATTCAGAGTGGAAAATTTAGCACCTTGTCAAGAATTGTTCTGACTGTTGTTCAAGCCAGGACTCACCTTAGAGAGTTACATTTTAGCTTAGGCAGGGATCATAGGACTTTTATCCATTAGTTGCATCGGAATCAGGTCTGTAATTTACTAACATCTTTACAAACAGCTGTAACTGTTCCTTTTTTTCACTGGCAGTGAAAAGATCTTTTCATCTCCCAACTTCTAGAGGGACTTGGAGTATCAGTGCCCAACCCCAGATATTCTGGGATACCCAGTTTTGAAAATGCTTTGTCTCCTATTAGAAAGCATAAAGTTGAATTTCTCTCACTAGCTTGTTAATTAGTGCTTTGTTCTGCAAAATGTCAGGCCGCACAGTATGGTATGTTATGAAAGCTCTTTCCTTTGTCCTACAACGTGAGTCAATATCCTGTATGAATTGTAGGCAATTCCTGTTACATAAATGGAGTCAGTTCTTGTAATTTGCAGCATGGGCTGACTTTTTCAGTACATCCCACTCTCATCCAATAAAAAAGAGCCACCATAGTCAGCAGCCTCATAGTGGGTATGTGAACTTGCCCATTTGGCATATCTTTACTCTTGCTTCCCAGGCCTTTGCAACATTTTCCAGGTTAAGTACAATCATAACTTCAAATAACAAAAATGCAGTTATATTTACTGGAATCCTTAAAGATGTGGAGTGCGTCTGAAGCTTAGACTTCTTGTGGTGGCTGAGCATTTTGGAGATCAGCAGCTGCTTTACACCCTATACTTAAATATGCTCATGTATGCAATCTCTGTTTAAAGAGCTGTGTGTTTGTCTGCGCTCTTTTGTGCTTG
Organism: Rhabdornis inornatus; assembly: GCA_013397075.1. NCBI lineage: Eukaryota > Metazoa > Chordata > Aves > Passeriformes > Rhabdornithidae > Rhabdornis > Rhabdornis inornatus. Next base: position 285,335 of record VWZS01006620.1, read on the forward strand.
AGTGTCACAAGACATCCTCCATTGGAGCTATATACATATATTGTAACTGAACAGGAAAAATAATGCCAAGCCGTGTATGATTTGCACCACACTCCACATTCTTATGATTTGTAGCTTGCTCAAATGCAAATTTTACCATGAAATATGGAAAATTTGCAATTTTTGTCATTTTTAGGCCACAGTAAGTTAAGTCAAGTCGTATCTGCATCTCTGGTGACCATTTTTTCGGGAAGGATTGCATTTCCTCTTACATGCATGTGTATTTCTTCTAATATTTGCTCATTTAAACCAGACAGTGCTGACACTGTAAGCATATCTTCTTAAGATCTTTTTTTATGCAATTTTATTCCAGAGCTAAACATTCAAAAATATTTCGTAATGCAAATGTGAGAAATATGTAACATATTTTCTTTACTACTTTCAAAAGTAGTACTTTACTGCTATCACTTAGAGGTTACTGTCTGGTTTGATGTTTCTTGAATCTTTTAGTCTTCAGGTTTTTTTTCATTATTATTGAAGGTGAAGCTAGGGGTCATAAAAGGTTGCAAAACCTAAATATTTATTTTGCTTTTTGGAAATGCATCTAGCTGTACTTAAGTGAAACAATAAAAAGCCTCAACTACTAAAATTGCCCAGGGGACTTCTTGATTGTAAAATATGCAGCTTCTGGAAGAGATAAAAAGAATTGGAATATTTGGTTCAGAGTTCAAACCTTCTTTAGAAAAGTGAAAGGAAAAAATACTGTATTTTTGTAGTGCTTTAGCAAAAACAAATAATCACGCTTTGTTTGTATTTGCAGATGAAAAAAAGAAAACAAAGAAAATTGAAAATGAACTCAACCCTGTTTGGAATGAGGTAATTTTTAAAAAAATAAATCCTTGCTCTTTTTAAGACAATGCTTGTAAGGTCGTTAAGTCCGTTTCAACAACTGTGCATGTTGTTGGAAAGAGAATCTAGTATTGTGTGTTCTTTCATGGTGTTAGTAAATACAGGTGAATGGATTCATCTCACACCATATACTACAATTCATCAGAAATGTGTTAATGTAAGATTAGATGCATAACTGATGAGTTTATAGCCAGGTTTTGTTCCCACTTTCTTTTGATCAAAATGATACTCAGCTATTGTTAGCCACATGTATGGGAACATAATATATTTTGTACCAGGAAAAACCATACAGAATTAAAAAGGAATTATGTATTGAATGTCCTTATGGTTTATTTGTAGGCCTAGTCTTACGTTGCATCTTCCGTAATATTTTTCTTGGGGAAAATGTTTTCTTGGAAGGGTTTTTTCACAACAATAAATGAAAGTTAGATTTTTCTTACATTTTGTAATCAGAATTATAAAGAAAGGGAACACACAACTATGTGTTTAAATTCAATAGCAACTGAGTTCAGCTAGTATTGGAGGGGATTAATATCAGATATTATGAATGACAATACAATGTGTATGTTAGTGCGAGGAAGTGGAACTGCAAAGGAAACGATGGCTCGCTATTAAACAATTTAATTGTGCTATTATTGCTAGTAATTAGCAAATCAAATACATGCTATGAGCCTTTTTTACTTTACTTTTGCAAATGTAAGCTGGATTTGGTCTCTAACTAATTGCAAAATTTATTTCTGAATAATTTTGTCATATATGCTACTCTGCTGTTAATTTTTACATAACTTGTCATTATAATTTGGGTTTGATCGATTTTTTTTTGTTGTTTCAGATTGTTGAATTTGACTTGAAAGGAATTGCTCTGGATCATTCATCTTCCCTAACAATTATTGTGAAAGATTTTGAAACAATTGGACAAAACAAGTATGTTCCTTCTTTCCCTCTTCCTACCCACTCCCACCCCAGTATTAAACACAGTTTTCAATACAGAAGTACAAGGGGAAATGGAACTGATAGCTGCTGTTTGCTGTGCTCTCTCTTTTCTATCAATGTCAAGTAGTGTTTTCTGTTGCTATTCTGAAAGGAAGTATGATCGTGTCATCTTTCTTTTTTTTTCATGGCAGATCTCATGTGTGTTAGGCAAACATTCATGTTTACTCATAGTAGCCCAAATCCATTGTTAGCTTTTCTTTACTACTCTCTGCCTCCTCCCAACATGTGGATTCTGGTTTTTACAATACTCTTAACAGCTCTGTCATAAAATCACTGTGAATCAAGCCGGTGCCCTCAGGTCTCTCATTCTTGAGATTCCTGCAGGTCAGTTAGGCAGGAATACATTGCATGCCTCTGACTTTAGGGAGATCTCAAAACTTGAGATAGGAAAGCTTATCAGTAATCAGAATTTTGTAATGGACTTTATAATGCATCAGAAAATAAAGGAAACTGATTATCTGAAGCACCTAAGATGTTTCACTGTGTACATGGGTTCAAAGTTAGCAGTTATGTGGTTGGTTTTCATCAGATTGTATTAGTAAATATCATCTAGACTTATATTTGTAACTCTTAACCCCCAGCTTGTGCAAATGCGTGTTTGTTTTGTTTGGGTATATGCACAGAAAGTTGTTCATACCAAAGCCAGACTAACACCTTCAGTAATGCTCTTTGAAAACAGATCCTCAATAATATCCTCATATTTGCAATGTCTGATGTGTTTGGAAGGGATATTGGCAGGGAAACAGGATAAGGGGGTGAGAAATCAGAAACACATGAGCAGGCATCCTTATTGTGACATGGTAATGGGAAATAGCATTTTGTAGTTCTTTTAAAGACACAAAGCACTGTAAAACAGAAGAGATTTGATATTTATGAACATTCACATTTAGATGAAAGAGTACATGAGAGGAGGGAGTGTGGAATAAGTTTCTCACCTACCACTTGAATGTATGCATAACCTGTATTTCTGTAGAGTTACTGATTCTGTTTATTGAGTTGGAGAGAGATTTAGGACTACCATATCATAGATTTGCTACTTTTTCACAATATCCTCTTTTAATGCTTAAGAAAAAGTCTATAGTTAGATACATGTCTGAAGTGCTGCAGCATTTCAAAACAGTGCTCAGTGGACAAGTGTGCAAATAACACTCCCATGGTTTGTCTGCAAGCTAGTTCAGGGTTGTTAAAGTGGAGCACAATGCCTATCTATGTAGCATTGTGTTTCTCAGCCCAGCCTCCCTCTCTGGCTGCTCACTCACAAAGCTCCTGGCCAGTACACACTCTGCTGTTCCACTCACTTAGTCTTGACTAGTTGCAGACATGTATGTGGTGCTATGCCCAAGACTACAGAACCTGTAGTTCTACAGGTATCTGTAGACTGCAGAACCTGCTCTGTTGTGCCTCTGGAGCAACAGAGCAGAAGATTGCAATATAGGACATGATTTGTTCCAGCTCCTAAAAGCTGGTATTACTGTTCATCCAGTCTGTTTTTAAACATGCAGGAGGAGGAGTACAGTGGATGTTATTCTGCTTTTACACTGTGCCAAAGCACTGAACTCATTGCTTTGGTATGTTTCTGTAAATTAAGCCTGAAAGAACATTTGGATAGTTTTCCATTTCTTTGTTTTCCTGGAGAGAAAATTTACTGCTTTATTTACAGGATCACTAAACTTTTGCAGATAGGTTAATGAGTGCTCTTCGTGGTGAAAAGTCACAATAATTGGAAAAGATAAATAAAGCAAACCACTGTATACAGACAGAACATCATAGGAATAAACCAGAGGTCTCTTATGATTCATGCTTAGTTAGATTTTCCGGCATAAAGATGTTTGAATAGAGAACACATCTGTTTTCTATTATATCTAATACTGTTTGTAGAAAGATTTAAAATTCTCAGAGCACAAAACTTTATGCAGTTAAAAAAATCCCAAAAACCCCACAGGAATGTCAGTTGTCCCTGTGAGGTTAAGAGAATGAGCTGGGATTATGTGTTTCCCTGTGCCCTTTGTGTAGTTAGTAACCTAGTGAGACAGGAAAAACAGATTGGGCACACCCTTTGCTCTAACATAAAAATGAACAGTGCAGCAAATTATTTAATCGTTACTAAGGATTTCTCATAGTTAAATAATTTCCAGATTGTTTAAATCCTCCTACAGCTGTACCCTTTCATGTGGATTCTTTTCCATATCAGTGTGACTGTACATAGTTGCAGGATTTCCTTGCATCCACTGTATGCAAGATTTAGACAGTTTAAGATTCAGTTTTGAGCTTTTCTTCCCTGTTCAAAACAGTATCCATGTTTTGTTTCTCTTCTGAAGTTTGTTCTTGCAAAGAGTGTTATCAAATAAGTAAGATAAAATAGAGGTTTTTCTTAGTAAAAATAATTAAACGTAGAAGGAATAACAGAAGGGGGGTGTTGGATCTTTCAGCATACTCTATAATGAAATATACCCACTGAGAAAGAAAAGGTAAGTATAGTAATTATAACTGCAGCATAGCATAAAGTTTGCTGATGAGAATCATAAATATAAACCTCTGCAAAAATAAACCCTTAGAAGTAGATGAAAAGAATTTAAATGCATGGCTCTTGAGTAATTTAAACCTTGGAGCTTCCAGTAGAAGTAGCATGTAAGCTGCTAGAGGACATGATAGACTAAAGAATTTAGTATAGATTGCTACCTTCAGACCAAGAGGAATAATCAAATGGTTGGTACTGTGAGTTAGACTTCCTGATCCAGACATGGGTGTGAAGTTTTACTTCACTTGGTTATTTAGGCAGCTAACAGGAAGTGCTAACCACAGCACTAACGGATTAATTAGCTTTGGCACAAATGCAACTCAGTTTTTAGTAGTTTGTCATCAGTAGTTCATTGATTTCATGCTTATAAACTAGGTATTTTCCTTTAATCACTGTGGGGAAACTGTCATAAGCCTGGCAAGGTTCAAAATTAGCTTCTGAATAGGGACTTTGCATTTCTTTTTGGTGTCTTCTCAAGTGGTAGACCAGAAAGTTTAAACTGCTTGTGGCAGGACAGGGTTTTTGCTTTACTCCTGCGAAGCTGGAAAAGTTTAAGAGACCACACTGATTGGGCATTATACCTGTGGAAGTCTTAGGGATGGCCAAAAAGGTACTTAAACATTTAAGAAACAATACTCACTGGCTTTGGTCTTCTGTTAAAACAGCTGATGAACAAAAGGTCAGAAAATGCATTAAGCTGTTGTAGTAGCAGAAACTGTGCCATTTGATGGTGTCAAGAGACTAGTGTGATCTGGAATTAAGTGAGCAAATGTTGATCTGCTCAGGCAAGAGGAAAAAAGCTGAAATAGATCCAGCAAAGAACAGTGTCCTTTGATGATGAACAGGTGGTAGAAAGCCTTTTCAGCTGTGCTGGATGGAAAGGATTCCTTTTTATCTTGTAAGTCATGACTTCAGATGGAGATTACATACAATCCTGCCTGAAGGTAAAAGGTCTTCAGAGGAACCCAGCAACTTCACAGTAGCCATGCAGAGAAACAGGGGTCTGGTTACCTGTCAGAGGGAAGTACAGGAGCAGACCTTGCAGCAAAGCATTAAACATCAATGAACTGGTGATAGATATGATCTCCTAACAGCTCCTGAGATCTCACTTAGCTGACTTAGCACAAAGATTAGAGACCTGAGAGGTGTGTGTCAGAAAAAAGGCTTTCTCTAAGACTTGTACAAAAGTGACAAAGGTGATACCTAAGGATGACTTTGAGGCATTCCTTGTTACTTTGGAATGTATTACTTCAGTTGCTGAGAAGCTGTATGATCAAAACCAGACTGGATGTAGTCATGGGGAAGCTGTTCTAGCTGACTAAGCTTGAGCAGAGGCACTGGACTAGATGATCATGAATGATTCCTTCCAACCTCATCAGTTCTGTGGTTCTGATAAGGGAAGGGTGAAACACCCCAAATCCAGTGAACAGAATGACCTTGAATAGTGCCCAAAACTTAGAATTTGGCTAAAATCTAAAAATGGACTTAGTTTATAGACTGAATATTAAATTTCTCAGTCTTGTTAGATTGGAAAAAGACTGGAGACTGTTGTTGCCCTGCCTGCTAAAGGAAGGGGAAATAAAGGCATATAAATATAGAGGCAGTATATAGAGGCAGTTGGTGGCAAGTCTATGTAACTGATTCCCTCTTCAGTCTGCTGAAGGTGATCACTACTTTAAAAATGGTTACTAGGTATTCAAATGTTAGCAGTTATCATTTGTACAGAGTAGATGAGGATGTAGAAATGGAAATGTACAGTGGAAAATTTCAAAAGCACTACAGGTGAATAGCAATTCTTGAGTTAATGTCACCAGATAGGAGGGTGTGGTTGCTGAAACATTCATCCCGATGATTTGAGATTACTTTGGATGGCTTCTGAATTGATGACGCTTTTGAAGTTAAGTCACTCCAGCTCATCGAATCAAAACGTCAAGTGTACATAAATTTTTTACAAATGTGCATAGGAAAGTATTTTCTTTCTCTAGAATCAGATTTGGCCTATCCAGTTGGGTAGTCTTGTTGGGTTTTCCCTTCTATGGCACCTCAAAATATGTGAGTTTCTGCAGCTAAACAGAAGTTGTTATGTGTAATACCTGGAAGGTATATTTGCAGGAAATGGATGTTTTATACTTAGGTATGCTAATGTACTTTGAAAAAGATTAATTTACGTTCTCTTGACACAGTGTGCAAGCGTAGCTATAATAGTGTTCACACTTCAAAAAATACCCTTGCATCCTTAGCTGCTCCATGAAAAAGCTCTGTAACTTCAGGGGACCTCAGTTAAATTCTCTGTGTACAGATCTTTTTTCTGCTTTGGCAGCAAAGCTGGTATTTTATTTGTAACTAATGTTCTTTGAAATATTTACAGAGTAAAATTACCTTTTTTTTTTTTTTTTTTTTTAATGGAAAAAAAATCTCAGTTATTCCAGTAATCCACTTCAATATGGGAGTAAACTGCTACTACATACCATGGGAATTAAATACAGTGCCAGGTATCATGAGACCAGTATCACACTAAGAAATGTTGCTTAAACTAAAACTGGCCTTTTGGGTTAAAAGTGCGTGTAGTTTCCATCTTTCTGGGAGAGGGTAGGAGTGACACATGCAGTCCCAAAGTAGGCAGAAGTAGCTCAGAAGAGTCTACCACATGACAGATCCCTTTGAAACCTTCCTTTGGTAGACCACTCTAGAACCATTAGTAACATTCTGAGAATTTAGGAGTGAGAAGATGAACCTATTCCAAAATGCAGAGTATGGGCAAGAAGATGAAATTTTTGATTCTCTAATAAGCACATTGATTGCATTCATTCTGTTTCACTGTTTTCATTACAAAGATGTGGATGTGTCTGGTTTTGTGTCTCTTCCTGAGTAGAACAACAGCTGTTATACCTAGTTTATGTTCACTACTTCTCACCAGAGAGTTTGCAAATCTGTGTAGGGGAAGAAATTTTTATATTCTTTAGTTTACCGATAAGAATTAGGTGGTGGAAATAAGTGACATGGCTTTTGAAAGTTATACAGATTATTTTCAAAAATACGTGAAAAAAAATTTCATTTTTTAACCTCTTTTAGGTTAAAGCTGTGGCTGCCATAAAGAACACCAACACATTTGAGTGTAATGAATCAGAAATTAAAAACTAGCAGTACACAATAATTACATGACGTTTGCAATGGTCTTTTGTTGTGCTTTGAGTTTTCAAGTCATGGCTGGAGTTACTTGGTCAACTAACAAATGCAAATGCTAGCAAAAGAACGTCTGTTTGATATATAGTTGCATTCTAATAATGATTTTTATTTAATTTCAGATTAATTGGCAGTACATCTGTAGCACTTAAGGATCTTGTAGGTAACCAAAGCAGATCTTTTCCCTTCAAACTCATACCTCTACTGAATGAAAGGGGACAGGAAACTGGAGTGAGTCATTTACATTTTCTTGTTTTGCTGTATTCTTGGTCAAAATGCTCCAGCAACAGGGCTAATATCAATTTAATTCTTGGAAATTTCTAGCAAAACCTCCAGACTGAGGAAATTTGTAACCAGACAAATAAACATAGATATATNCTGTATATATTATGTATTGGTATATATGTGTTATAAATATTATGGGCCACAGAGTATACATGGAAATCAGCCTGATGTTGAAAAAGTGCATTTTCCAAGTTCCATATGCACCTTTATGATTTGAAACAGCTACCTGTGTCATAGCACTGGTTCCGCACATGGCATGCACATGTTCACTGCCAGCTCTGTTCAGAAAGTTACACAAGAACCTGCTAAACTTGATTTAGCACATGTTTAGATTTAAATGTGCTTAGTTATTAATTAAGTAGTTTTTGGAACCTGGGACCTTACTGTGTTTGTGCAATATAGCTGTTAAGGCACTTCATACTACACGCTCATACCCTTCAATGAGAGACTCTGGGAGAAATTTCAGTCTCTCATCAGCTGCAGTTTAATATCATGATTAGTTGGTCACAGGGTCGGGCTTTTTTTGCTGACTACTCTGGCAACTAGGAATAATAGTAGTTTGTTCAATAATCCAAAACCACAGTAAAGCACAAAAAAGACAGTTCTGTAATTAGAATGGAAAATGACGTAGTGTTTTTCTTCCAGGATGGAGATATGAACAAGCAATTAGAGAAGCCAGATAGGAAATTTTACTTATGGTTCAGACTTGTTAACTTGTTGATGAGATACTGTTATTTATTTAGATGTCACCTTGTCTGCCATGAATATTGTAGAACTAAATTAACATTTGTAGAACATCTTACATGCTTATATTGTCACAGATTTTTCTACATAAAAACTCAGTGATTCCATTTGTTAGATATTATTTTAGAACCTAGTCCATTAGCTGCAAATTGTGTAATCTTTATTGTTCCTGTGTATAGATATATTGCTTAATAATAGTTTATGAATTTACTAGTAGCTGAAAATTTATATAACTGTTGTGCCCATGAATAGTTAACTGTTCACGCGCAGTGTTAGAACAACTTACTGCTTTAAATCAACTGCTGTGAATACTGTGAGCTACATAAAAAACTGTATTTCTCTGTAGGCAACAATTGATTTGGTAGTAGGATATGAGCCACCAGCTGGACCTGCAAATCCAACTGATCCAGGAGGGACCAGTGCACAGGAAGGTATTTCAACCTTTTCTCAGAACATTATTAAAAGCTCTAGGAGCTATTTAAGGTAAGGGAAGAAAGTGATTCAGCAGCACTGTCCATCAGAAGCAAGCATGTCGAGACTGCTAGGTAGTGATTTTATAGAAATTAAGTATGATTCAGAAACTAAGAAAAAAATTTGCATTTCCTGACATAAAGTGGATTTCAGTATCATTTTCTCTGTTTACTTAAAAACTTTTCAAAATGGCTTTTGCTTAGGAAAGAAAGATTTTTGAATGTTCAAGGAAACAGCAATTATCTGCTGCAATTCTAGGGCTGACCAAAAAGCAGAGACATCCCATCTATTACTTTCAATGGCAGGGAGCTTTGTGAAAAGATTTTCTTGAATAATTAAAGCTCTTTTCCCTTTTAAAACAGTTAAGGTTTGGAAGATATTATTTTATATTAGGTTGATATTTGACTAGCTAATGAAATACTGTGATCAGTAGGGAATATTCTTTGGTCTCTCTATATATCATATTAATCAGACTTTTGCTGAGAGTATTTTTGAGATCTGGTTTTCCAGACTGTTAAAAGAACTGTGAAATAACAAGCTTTTGTAGTTGATTGGAAAATAATAAGCCTAATATCAAGGCTGTGTTTGTGCAGAAAGAAGGAAGTTTAATAAATGTTTTGTGTTTGAGGAGAAGTAAATCAGTTTGACCATTATTTGGTGATAGATAACATAAGAAGGAAAAATTGAAATCAGGAGTCTTCTGGAGGGAAATTTTGATTGCATTGGCTTCTCTCAGAGGATAAGTAATAGAAACACAAAGGCTGTGTGTTAAATTACTGCTCTTCAAAGTGGTTTTATAGAAATGTGGACTTGAAACCTAAAAATGCAAATTCACTTTTGTGAGATTATTTTGATAGCTTTTAAAATGCTTTTGAATTGTAATATACAGATAAAATTTAAAATTAAAGTATTTTAGTATTCAGCAACTGCATGAAAATTATTTCAGTGTGAATTATCAAACACACCTTAGTTAGTTATTGTAAATATCGATTTCCCATGAGATGAAATCACTTTTCCTGAGATAGCTACAGCTGAATTTCAGAAATTAAAAATTAATTGCTAGGGTCAATTAGCTGCAAAGTGCAGGCAAATGCATTTTGAGAGATGTTAAAGTGGTGAGTTGGGTCTTCATTTATACTATGTATAAAATACATAGTATGTCAGTCTCTCTGGTTTTATACATCTCTTACAAGGACCATGAATGACTTTTTTATCAGCCTGTAATTTATGAAGTTAGTATACATTCTGTTTATGCCAACAACCAGAGACATGGCTCATTCTTCCTCTAAATTTTACCATAGTCACTGTCCAGTTAAGAAAAGCTGGATAGACAAGGAAGTGACCACTTTTGTGGTCTAGATATTTATGGATCCTGTTTTGCAACACTGGAATCTCAGAGTATGATTCAGTATTGTAGTGTCATGTGGTTGTAGAACTGTCTCCCACAGAGGTATGCTGATTTCAGAACTGTCAAAAGAGCCTTACTGAAAAACTTCTTCCACACTTAAATGTTGTGGAGAAGGATTCAGTTTTATTTTGGATGACAGACCCTAAATGTATTCAAGATTCTGAACTAAAAAACAATGTTGTGCTATAGCCTAGTCTTGCTGATGGGAAACATCAGGATTCATTCAACAGCAATGTTTATTCAACTGGAGTAAAATGAATCCCTTGTGGTGAATTGTGAGCTAGTTGGGGGATGATTACAGCTCAACTTTGCTTCTATCAGTTGATTTTAAAAGTGCATGGGAATTGTATTAAACATTCTGTATCTAGAAGAGAGACAGATCTAGAGTTAGTTTGGTTAGGATATAAACTTGTTCTTAAGCAGGCTAAAACAACTAGCTTTCAAAACGAGTTGGAAGAATGTAGTTGGCAAAAAAACATTGTTGATGCGAGCTAATAATAGAATTTTAGGGCAACTCTTGGATATCAGACTCTTACTCCTGTAACTTTAACAGCAAGCTCTATTATTTATTTATTAATTGCACTGTTTTTTGCTATATGAGATGGAGAAGATGATGGAGGTTACGAGGATGGGTTGGATGGTCCAGTTGCTGGTATCACACCAACAGTTCCAAGTGGCACGAAGGAAGCCCAGCTAGCTAAACGCATCACCAAAGGAAAGAAAACACGGAGAATCCTCTCTAACAAACCACAAGATTTTCAGGTACTAGATTTATTAAATATTGTGTGTTCCCTTCTTCTGCTGAGCATAGCATTGCTCCTTTTACACAGCCTGAATATATTAATGTTAGCTTATCTAATGCACCACAGAGATCATTAGCCTCTTCATTTGAAAGCCAGTATTTCGAAATTATTCCTCAAATGTTCCTGTTACTGAGATGTCTGATTTTGTACAGTTCTGACTGAAATAAGGATGAACCTTATTTAAAGTGTAGTTGTACAGATTTCAAACTACTATAGCAGCTTTAAAAATAAATGGTGAAGGCAAGTGAAAAAACTCTAGTGAAATAATGAACCCTAACTTATCTTGTAAAATTAGTTACCATCATAACTAAGTTTACAAAGTCTGGTTCATGTCTGCTATAATAAGGAATTGTTGTGATCAAGATCACAGGTAATATAGAGAATGAATTAGTACAAATGTTTGATTTTTTTTTTCCAGATTCGTGTTAGAATCATTGAAGGTCGTCAGTTGCCTGGAAATAACATAAAACCAGTAGTCAAAGTTCATATTTGTGGTCAAACACACCGGACAAGAATCAAAAGAGGAAATAACCCCTTTTTTGATGAAGTAAGTGGTGTAAGAACACCCTAGCTGAAGTGTTGAGGCTATCAGCTGTAGAGAAATAGTTAATACAGCTTTCATTATGATCAATTAATAAGAATTTACTAATATTTTTGGGTAATTATGGCTAACATGCATTATGCCATTCCCAGTCCCTTTCCTTATGTATTCACATCACTGAACACATCTCTGTCATGGACAGTTCTAGCAGATAAAACTATCTAGAAGGAAGTCAGACTTCATATGAGACATATGGAACATTTTCTTTGGTGCAGTTGACCATGTGACAGAATCACTTTGAACAGTTGTGTGCAGGTTATAAAAATCACAGAAAAATTAATTAGAAATCATTGTAGATCTCTATGGTGTGTGCAGACAAGTGCTCAGTGCAATGCCGTAGGACTGCCACAGAATCTGGAAATGTCACTGCCTTGCTACCCATGATTTGTAAAAACACAGCTAGATTTCTCTGTCCAGACAGGGGGTCTGTACATCAAACACACTGAAATACAGGAGAGAATTCAAAGCTACCTAAGGGACACAAGAATGATCCCATAGCTGGAAGACTAATGTTGCAAAACTAAAATGTAGTAGAGAAAATGCTGAGGATAACTCTCTGGGCATGTGTGGAAAATTCAGAAGATTTTGGAACTGCGTGGCAAGCATATTTAACACACACAGGCAAGACCAAGAAATCTATAGAACTTGGAAACTCAAACTAAGCTATAAGTAGCAGTCGAGATTTATGAAATCATGGAAAAAATAGGAAGGGCAGAAAGTAGATTGCACCTTATATTTAAACAATTCCTTGGCAGTCTCAATATCCATGGTAGTCTAAAACTGGAATAGGAGGGACCATGTTTACATACTCTTCCATTTTTTTGTATAAAATACTGACTGGAATATAGCTGGGATCAAAGACCAAGCTTATTGAGGCATGATCTATTATGAAAACAAGCTAATAAATAGTATATATATCTTCATGCTATCAAACTATTAGATTTATTACTATGGCCTTGAATTTCAAAAATTCAAATCATTACAATCACTATCACCACTAACCCTAAGAAAGGCCTCTTTGACAACTACAACAGAGATGGTTAGACCAGTCTTTAGTGTTCTGACAAATGAACTTTATCATTTCTGAAGTTGCTCTCTTGAGAAAAATACGAAGTGCAGAGCACAGAGCAAGGGGCTGCTGGAAGTTTGCAGCACAGTTATGCTGACAGTGTTTGTTAAAATTGAAGTTGTAACTGTCTTGTCTGTGTAGCACTGAGTCAATTTACTAAATTCACTTTTTCGTTCTGCAGTAAATTACAACATTATACGTTCAGCAAGGAGGTGGGGTAAAAGTACTGTACCAGGCATGCTTTGCATGCCTCTTAAAATAATGTTTTTGCATTTCATATTCAAGTAATTATGTGTTTATCGTTTTAAGACAGGATTTTTTTCTTTTATTTTACCTTGACAGATATTTTTCTACAATGTCCACATGACTCCTGTAGAGCTGCTTGATGAAACAGTTAGCATTCGGGTAAGAAAAACCGGTGCATGTTCACAAGGCTGCTGGATCTCTGTAGCATCCTCTGGCCATTTCACAAGGTTGTTTAGGACCAGTCCTGTTTCATGCTCCTCTGTCTTTTTAGGTGTATGATTCTCACTCCCTACGAGCGGACTGTCTAATGGGTGAATTTAAGGTGGGTATGAAGTAAGCTCTGTGTCTGGAGTAATTTAAATAAAATGGGAGAAAATGTTTAAGTACTAGTTTTAAATGTTTAGACTTCTTTTTCATGGGGCCAAAGAACTGATGATGTCTTGCTTCTCAAGCTAGAGACCATTTGCTCAAAGCACTAGTAAGCAGTTTCTTTTATTTGATTAGAAGACTAGTGTTAAAGAAATTTGTGTGGTTTATATACCAAATTCTCTAATTTGCATCCAGGTAACTTTTTCTTCTTTTGTGGTCAGGTGGTTATTTGGTATGAGGTGAGGTTTGAAGAGATAATTTTATTAGGTAGCTAATAGGCAGTATAGTGATATGTATGGTGGTATAAAGATACAGATTCTCAAATGATGTGGAGAGGTGTTCCTTTGGTCAGAAGTTAAGTAAAAACAATGGTGGAAAATTCACTTAGTTAAAGTAGTTTCCGTGATTCTGATCATATTAGTGAGATGGTCTTTATTTGGATTTGTTATGGTCAACTCTGGGAAGTAGACATCTGCCTGCCAAGAATTCCCATGGCAATTGTAATGGCTCCTGGGATCCACTTTTACAACACTTCCAGTATCTGTGCTGGCTGTCTTTTCTGCTTGTTTATTTGGTACTGCATAAATTCAGTGCGTCTCTAGACCTGCTTTTTACGAAAATATGCAAAGAGGGAAGAGTGCTCTTTTCTAAATGAAACACTTTGTGCCACAGGGCTGATTGCTTTTTGCTTCTCACTGCTTATTTTCTTTATGATTTCTAGTGATTCAGTCAGTGGTGTATTGCTCTGTGGAAGACTGATTATTCACTAAGCAGGTGACAGCATGTCACTCAGCTGCTTTTTGTTCCTGCAGGCACACATTCCAACAGGAAACCACAAGGGTAATTCTGTCTAGAAAATCACCCTTTCAGACCTTACCTGCAAGGAATACTAGCCCCAACTCCATGAGCAAACATTCTTACATTCCTGAACATGTTTAAAATCTGATACAATGAATGAGGCAATCTTGTCTAGGTTTGACACTGGGGAAAGAAACAGTCATATTCTTAATAAAGAAAATACATGATTCATTAAAAAAAACAAACCAAGTTTCACTTCTGGAACTGGAGGATGACATGTTGAACAGGAACAAAGGAACAGAAGTGTTCTGAAAAGCTTGTCTGAACATAAGATAATGAGTGAGCATAGGGAATTTGAGGAGCAGTAAGCCAGCCCCGTCTTGTGTCTCTGGTAAATGAAAAATCTGGGGATCCAAGAAAAGAAGAAAATAACTATATGTGTTATTCTAATACATCTTTTCTTGAATTTTCTTCTTGGCTGCTTTATCCATTTGAAATCCCTATTTTTTCAATGTAAGGCATTTTCTCTTTCTCCTCCTAGTAATACTCTGTGTAAACTGTCTTCTGTTTGTGACAAGAGAGCAATGTAGTACTGCCCATTAAAACCATGGGGGGAGCTGGCCAACTATTCTTCTGTTTTGGTATTTCTTCAGAGGTAATGCCTTTGTTCTTTATTTCAGATTGACATTGGCTATGTTTATGATGAGCCTGGTAAGTAATGGTTACTTCAGAAGTTCTTTCCTTGAAACTACAAGTTGAAACATTTCACTGAATTTCTAAAGTAAAAGAAGAAACTTAGTAAGTTTGCTGCTTTAAGCATTAACTTCAAAATATCCAACAATATATAACTCTTTTCAGTGAATTCACAATGAAGTACAAACCCCTTTTTTATCAAAGACCTAAACTTTGAAAAATAGTGCAAAAATATTTGATAACTGTGTCCCTGAATTAGTATGACAAAATAGTTTAACACCAGATTTCTTGTTTTGGATGGCACTATTGAGACCTGTCTAGGACAGGATTATTTTGTTAAATAATTAGGGTCATTTAGGATAAAACATATTTTTGAAATAGCTTGCTGCTTATATGATGTCTGCCATCTTGTGATGGCTATTACTTGTGCCAGTGGTGATGCTTGTTTTATTTCAGGCCATGCAGTCATGAGAAAATGGCTTTTGCTGAATGATCCTGAAGATACAAATTCAGGAGCCAAAGGCTATATGAAAGTCAGCATGTTTGTCCTGGGAACTGGAGATGAGCCACCAGTAAGTTTAATTTAAATGTTTTTCTTCCCCTCTCCATCTCATGGATGTTTATTTGTGTTCCCCCAATATTGTTTTAGTACTGTATAATTTGCTGTGTGAGCAGTATTTATAAGTAAGACAGAATTTACTAGTGGTTTCAAGAGCATCCTGTAGTAAGTGGCTAACTCAAAACTTGTTTTGTTATTCTGCTCAGTTAAGCAGCCTCTACTGTTTGTGGATCCTCCTTGTACTGGAAATAGAGATGTGTTAGCCTGGTTTTGCAAGCTAATATGTAATTCTCCTTAGCATAGCTAAGCAGGCAGAGTGACACTGATAGCAGTTCCAGGACTAAGTGAGAAATGTCTCCACTACTACAAAACATAGACAAGCCCATAGAGAAACCAGAGTACCAGAAAACTCCAAATTTTTCCTGGTGAAGATCAGACCCCTCAATAATTAAAAGTCAGGCACAAGTAATTTGATGCAGATAAAAGCAGTAGGTAGTTTTAACAATCCGATCCTTCACTGTCTGCTGTTCTGTCAAGGTGAAAACAGGTGATTTTTTTCTTGTAAGGCTTTTCTTACCCAACCATTGCCTGTAGTTTGAATTCTGCTTTTCTTCCTGTCTGATATTTTAGCATACTGTTACTCCTTAGGTAAATACAATGTGGTCCCCAGAACCATGGCAGATTGCTTTTTAGTTTCATATTAACTGTTCATCTCTGCTATCCTCATGATTCTTGAAATCCCAAGGGTATGTCTAGTTATTTGTGCTGTGTTTATTTTTAAATGAGGAAGCAGTAAGATCTGGTAAGTTATATCAGACTTGTAAGCCTTTTCTAATTGTAGTAAACACCTTCTCTTGACATGAGTATGAAATTTGCATGGCACATTGTACATGTGCCAAAATCATCATTGTCTGATGATGATGATGATTTTGAAAGTGTGATTATAATGGGCTCCTGCAATTGAGTACTTATATATAAAACTGAAAGTAAAATAGTTTAACTAGAATTAAATTTTTGTGGCTTGATAATTTGATAAAGTCTCATTCTTCATCATGAAACTAACAACAATCTTTAGCTAATCAACAGAAGTTTAGCTAATCACCTTAATTCTAATTCTGTACATTGCCTTGTCTTTTTTGTCTACAACTGTATTCCCTGACAGGTTGAAAAAAGGGAGAGAGATAATGAAAGTGATGATGTGGAGAGCAATCTTTTATTACCTGCTGGTATTGCACTTCGATGGGTCACTTTCCTTCTCAAAATCTACAGAGCTGAGGACATTCCACAAAGTATGTAGCTGCTCCCTAATTGTCCCTTGGTGTTTGAATACCATTAGAAATAGCTATTTGTGTTAGCTGTTCAGAATAGAATATAGGTGACTTTTTATCCTTTCGTAGCATATTTTCTTACCTATATTTGTGCCAAATAGCAATGTCTTCAGATACACGTATAATGCTTTTCAAATATAGTGGTGCCTTTAAATTCAGAGGTACATCAGCACTTCTTATGATGTTTGAAAAATCTACATTCTTAAAATTGCTCCTAAGCCAAAATTCTCAATTCTTACCTGCAACACTTCAGAATTTTGTTTATTGGGTTAGACTTTACCCTTCCTAGATCTGTGAGCAGGTTGATTTGGGTAAGATTGCATGGGTAATATTTTATTTAGGAATATTAATATAAATGTTAATGTTAACAATAATAATTATAATAATACCTTGATTTAATCTTTGACACCTCTCCAGTGGATGATGCTTTTGCACAAACTGTCAAGGAAATATTTGGAGGAGAAGCAGACAAGAAAAACCTGGTAGATCCATTTGTAGAAGTTTCTTTTGCTGGGAAAAAGGTAATTTAGTAAATATCTGAACCTTTGTATTCTAATTGTAGTCCTGAGAATAGATTTCATATGCAAACATGAATTTTTAAGTTTACTGAAATTATGGAAATAAAAAAAAGAAAAAATAAAGTTAATTTTGTAAAATTACAAACTTCAAGGTACAATAGGAAGGGTGTAAAACTGATGACTAATGAAAGGAATGTATGACTAAAGGCTAGAACTCACATATGCCAGATTGCTTGCCTACCAGCTGTTCCTGATTGCTTTTAGTAATTGGTGATACAGATCTTTCTGGTCAGATTAACTGCATTTGTACATTTAAATAATAATGTGTTCCTTGGAACACATTTAATATGCTATGTAGACAAGTAACCACACCCAGTAGTGTAGAAGATCTTTAGAAGACATGACTAGCAAATAATGCAGCCTCTCCCCTACGTATATTCTTCATCTACCCTAAAATCTGCATAAAGAAAGCTGGAATCAAGTAATTCCTTCATCTCATTTCTCTGCTGTGATAAAAACACTCTAAGTTGTGGCTTGGGGAAATAACAAGCCACAATAATTTCGTTTAATTGTAGCTAGTGAAAAAAAAGTAGGGCAACCCAAATCTCATGTTTAAACACTGTTTCAATATTTTCTTTTCCTTCAAAAGTCATTAATGCTGCATATGCAGATTACTCTAACAGTAGCTACCAGTGGAAAACTCATTGAGCATCAATGGCTCACTGCAGCATTAATCCAGGATTCATTGGCTACTACATGGAATTTTTCCAATCAGATGATGATGTGTCCTAAATAATAGCTAGTAAATACTTTTTTTTCCTATTTTATCTTTGATGTGTTGTATATTTGATTTCATTTTTGGCAGGTTTGCACAAATATAATTGAGAAAAATGCTAATCCTGAATGGAATCAAATTATTTATCTTCAAATTAAGGTTAGTTTTTTTACCCTTGTTTCTTTAGTAAACAGCCATTTTTTTGGAACTCAGGGCATTAACATTATGGGGTGAAAAAATGACTTATTTTACTTTCATTGCTTTTTTTTTCAGTTTCCCTCGATGTGTGAGAAAATAAAACTTTCAGTTATTGACTGGTGAGTTATGACTTTTAATCAAATTACTTTAGCTAAATGATAATAAGCGAAGAAGAGTCTGGTTCTGTAGATGTCAGATATGTTTATAGTGCATTAGAGTATTTAAGCAAGTGTTTAAGTACCTTTATGGTTTCTTTACAGGAGACCTAATTAGTGTAACATGAGATTATTTTTAATTGTGTGCAGTGAGAATTGAGCACTGCCACTATTTAATGGTAGTGTAAAAATCAGGTGATATATTCATGGTTTACAGCCCACTTTTGTAATTTGTCATTACTGGTTTTGTTAGTACTATTGAAGCATTTCAGGTCACAGAAAATGTATGCACATAAAATATTTCTTTTTTTTTTCTTTTTTGTAGGGATCGACTTACAAAAAATGATGTAGTCGGAACAACTTATTTAAGTCTCTCAAAAATTGCTTCTTCTGGAGGAGAGATTGAAGGTAATTGCATGAGCAGTGTGTAACACACTGTATTCTCTTGTGTTACACACAGTGGCAAAGATCAGTGTTCAAAGTATATATTTACCTATAGTTTCTCCATTCCCTTGCAACAGGATTGTCTGTTCCTGAAATTTTCAAAACAATGCTCCTAGAAAATATTCTATGGGACTTTTAAAAGTAAAGTATTAAAATTTTAATGACTAAACCATGTCATTATGGAAATAGCAGTAATTCAAGATTTGGTTTTCTGATAAATATATATATATATAT
>VWZS01006622.1:0-34742 GCA_013397075.1 Rhabdornis inornatus
GCTCTCCGGGCTGGCCATGGAGAGCCACCGCCTGGGAGCCACCGGCCGCCTGGCCCCCGCTGCCGGGCCCATGGCTGCGGGGCTCCCCGCCGCCCTCCAGCCCGGGAAATTCCTCGCATCGGGCATCAGCCTCCACTCCCACCCGGGTAAGGCTCCGCGGATCCCCCGGCACCTTCCGTCCCTTCCCTTCCCTTCCCTCCGCGGTCGCGGGCGGCGAACCCGGGATGGGGCTTTAACACACCCCCCCCCCCCAACAAAAACATATAAATAGCGTAATGATAATTACGTATTTATGCGCTCGCAGCTTTTTCGCGTGTTTTCTGCTTCGCGTGGTTTTGATTTGTTTGAAAAAAAATAGGGGAATGGGGAAGACGTGTGAAAAAAAAAATAGGGTGATGGTAGAAAAATAAGGGAATGGAGTAAAAAATAGGGGAATAGGGGGAAAAATCGTGCCTAGCCTATAGAAGTCCCCCCTTCCAGCGTACGGTTTTGTTGGCACTGAGGAAAATCCCCGTCGCGGCGGCTGCGGAATAAATCCGGGGAATAAATCCGATTTTGGGAAAGCTGGGAGAGGCGTTGGGAGAGGCGGAGGGACGGGTCTCTGCTGCCCGGCGCTGCGCTTCCCGGACAGCCAAGAAAAACATCCCTGGGCTGGGAAAAAGGGGTAAAATGGAGCTCTTTTGGTGATTTCTTGCCCGGTGCAGCCCGAGCCCCGCTGAGATCCCGCTGCCCCCGGGCAGCGCTGCCGGCACCGCTGGTTTTGATGGTGGTTTTTCGGTTTTTTTTTCTTTTTTTTTCCCCGTTTTTTTTTTTCTTCGAAATTCTTATTTTTTCAAACCCGCAAACAAAACTTCCATGCAGTGTGCAGTCTCTGCTCCCTCCTTACATTTTTCCCCCCTTCTCGACGGGCTTCATCCTCGGGTAGCCCCACGGCTGCATCTCCGTAAAAAAAATAAAAGACACTGAAATATACGCGGTTTATTTTTTTTCCCACGGTCAACTTTTTGTTTATTTGATTAAATTACTTTTGTTTTTTGGAGGCTTTCTATTTTTTTCCCTTTTTTCGAGCTGCCTTTCCCAGCGGCTCGCAGAGTCCGGCACTGCTGGGAGGACGCTGCCGCGCTCTCCTGCCCACACTCCTGCTCTCTTCTTTCCCTGGGAGGACACAAGGGATTTCTGACCGTTTGATTTCCCTCTCTGGCTCTATTTTCAATTCTTTTTTTCCGCTTTCTTTCCCCTGGGCGTGGAGAGGTGACTCGGAGTTTACTTTAGGCGTCGGGAGGGTGACAGGTTTTGCAATAATAAACCTGCTTTTCTCCCAGCCGCCCGGGATGAATGACTTTGAAATTTGCAAACCTGATTGCCAACATCTGCAGAGAAGGAAGCAGCCTGAATCGAGGGAAAAAGATTTATTAGTTTTAGACTAGGTGGCAGTGCCAATTTCCCAGGTGCTAAGAGGAGAGGTGTAAAGCGTATGGGGCTATGAAGCCAAGCACATGAGCAAACACCTTCTTTTTTCTTTCCTTTTGTCTTTTTTTCCCCTCCCTTTTTTTCCCCCGGTTATTTTTCCCCCCTCTCCTCCACCTCCTACTGCAGCAGAATATGATCTTTGCAAAAATTCATCTGGACAATCTCAAGTCAAACCGAGTGTGGGTTCTTGGTATTTTAAAAATTATTCTTACTTTTTATTGGGTAATTTTATTTTTCTCTTTTTTTTATTTCTCCTCCCAAAGTTTCCTTTTCTGAAATCCAGGCGGGTCAGGAGGGAGGCACAGAGCTCTGGGCTCTCCAAGCTGACCAAGCTCTGTGATGCCATCTGAGAGCTTTCCTACCGCACCGGGAGAAAGCCTCAGATCTGGGTCCCCTCACAGAGGGACTGTGGTGTGTAGTACCTCCAATTCTTTTTTTATTGTGTTCTTATTTTGTTTTTAAAATTATTTTTATTTTCCTGTTTCTGGGAGTTGTTTGAAATCCCCTGTCCCTGCGCCTCAAGTAGTGCCCAGTCTCCCAGTCCACTCGCCGGCACGATCCTCGCAAAGCTCGGCTTTGTCACGGCAATTCTCAGTCAGGCTAAACTCCATTAAAAAGATCTGTACAATTAACAGCCGAAACTGCCATTAAACCACAGCAGTGGGATAGGCAGGGATTTTTTTTTTCTGTTGTCTTTTACGGCTTTAACAATATCGCCTGAAATGATGATTGCTTCCTGCTACCGAGGGGCCCTTTGTAGGTTTGCGTTCGCAGTGCTGTTGGTGCGTGGTTTTGGTGCTTTTTTTTTTTGTTGTTGTTGTGTTCTTTCGGGGGTTTGTTTTGTTTTTTAGGAGGGGTGGAATGCAAAGGCTTGTGCAAGGGGTTAAGAAAAGTGGGCAGGAGGCGAAGCCTTTAAATAGAGCCAGTTCAAACCGATCCTTAAATACCGCCGGGCTGAAGAAAGAGACTCTTGAATCTGTCCCAGCGTCCTCCGAAAATAAATACGCCCTGTAAAAATAGCATGATTGGCCATATTTGAGAATCCAGTTATGGCCGGCAGGACTCCTTGTTTTTCCCGTACCTTCTGCTCGTTCCGGCAGCCGGGCTCTGCCCCAGCGCCAAAGTACGGGCGCCTGGGCTGTGTCCAGTGACCCCTGGACCCTCGGCTCCTCTCTGGGGGATTTCTGCTCCGTGGCAGCGTTTTGGCCGCTGCCGTGCTGGCCGGGGGGACAGGGACAGAATCCCCTTTGTTGGAAGCGCATGGAGGGAGGAGTGAGCTGGAGGCTGAGGCGGGAGCTGGGATGCGGGGATGCCATTCCCTGTCCCCCCTGTACTCTTGGGCATCGCCATCTCCCCATCCCTGAGGAAGGCAGGGGGCCTTGCAGAGGGGTAGCGACTGTTTGCAATGGAATTTCGTGCCTGGAGCTTGCTGAGAAGACGGTGCTTAAAAAAAGGCTGCAATCGATGGAACGAGGCAGCTGAGTCCATTAAAGCAGGGGCTCACTCTGCTCTGCAGCAGCTCGGAATATGGAGGTTTATAGTTTAGCTCCTTCCCTACGCCACTGTCTTTGGGTCCTGGTCTCGGCTCCATCCCAGAGGAGCGTGTTGTTCTTGGCAGGCTCTGTGTTTTGGGGGAGGTGGAAAAGGCTCCCTCAGACGCGATTGCGAAGGGCTGCTCCGGGACCGTGTCCCTGCCGGGCAGCAGCGGGGCTGTGTGTGAGCAAGGATCACCCATATCCAGAAAAAGACTCTCGGAGTATAAAATGATATTAATAATAATTAATAAAAATGTGATTTTTGCCGTGTGCTGAGGTATCCTTTCTTGGGTGGGGGGGATTCAGGAACAGATCTGTGTTTGTATAAAAGGCTGCTCATCCTCTTCCATTAAAATATGCTTCAGAAACACTTTCCAGTGTTTGGGAAAAGAGACACGCCACTATGGGCAGGGCTGACTGTGTTAAATCCAGCTCCAGAGCAGTGGCTGGAAGGAAAGTGGGCAGACAGAGGGGAGAGAATTCGGTTTCCCTGCTTTCCTACTTCGCATTAGCATGTGCATTCAAATGCAGGGATTTAAGGCGGATTGGAGACCGTCCTTGCTTCGAGGCCTGCTGTGCCCGGGGAGAAGTTTTCTAGACAGCTGGGCCAGGTAGGAGCATAGGAAAAGAAATAAAAATACCCTTCCATCCCCCAGGACAGCGCTGCTGTGCCAGCAAAATCCCTCTGTAGCCATCCTTATAATGGCAAAATGGTGCTTGTGCTGAGCCCGCAGATTTTGCAGGAGGCCTTGCCGTCGGCAGTGCCAGTAGAAGCACAATTCTCTCATCTAACTGCATCCATGCTAAGCTCGTTTTGCTGATGGAGAGACTGGGATAGCGTGGATTGGGCACCGCAGTGCTCCGTGCTCTGCTCCTCCGCGTTCCTCGGAGCGCCCGGACCAGCGGCGGGATTTTGCTCCGGCGCGGCTCTTTTTGGTTTTGATGCTGCAAGGGAAATACCATCGGTGTTTAATGGCCCTTGAAATCGCGGTTCCCCCTCCCTGCCTGCCCAGGGGGTGGTGCGAGGGGCAGAGCTCGGGGGGCTCCTTGGGGCAGGGGCTTGGTGTAACACCGGGAGGAATGTGGACGGGCTGGGAGGATGCTTCCCCTCCCTTGGGGCCCTGGTGGAACGAGACGCTTTTTGAGACGTGTTTTCAGGCAGAGCAGGGAGTGTGCCTGTCCCACTGGGGCTCAGGGAGGTGGTGCTGGGCAGCGATGTTGTGCTCGGTCCCATCACACTCTGCTCTTCACACCCAGCATCCCCGGGGGTAGAGGAAGTGCTCGGCCATGGAGTGATGTCCCTGCAGCTCCGTCGGGCTGGTGGCCAACTCACAGGCTGTGAGAAAGGCAGGAGCAGTGTCTGGGCTGCAATGGTGGTGGAAAAGGGACTTGTGCGTTTTTGGGAGTCTCCCGCCCTGAGCTCTTGTGTTTCTCTGATGTCCCAGCAATTTTTCCCAAGGTCCTGGTGGGCTGTAGGGGTGGCATCTCCATCCTTCAGGAGCAGTGAGAAGGACTGTCCAGCCTGTGCTGCATACTCCCATCCCAAGCAGTGGTAGCTGGTAGGGATGTTGGAATATGGACAAGAGCCCAAGGGCCAATGTGGTGACGTAAACTTGCTCGGAGCAAGGTCCTGCGGGATCCTCTGCTGTGTGAGGGTTTCCAACACCTTCCCAGGTGAACGGGCAGGAGTCTGTCCCTGCCTCTGGTAACATAAGGCTGGTGTCATTTATTAGTGTGGTTTCTAGCAGCCTTTCTCCCAGTTGGAGCGAGCCTTTCCTCCTGCCCGGTACAGAGTCTCCTTGGTAGGGTTGGAAAACCATGGGTCCCGTCCCTGACTGATGGTGTGCCAGAGAAAATCTGATCTGGAGGATGAGCCAGCACTAGAAATCCTAGCTGGGGGTGGCATGGGGCACTGGGCAGGTCCCTGGTGTTGGGGACAAGCTCCTGCTCTTTCCCAGCAGAGCAGCTGTTGGAGAAATGGAAATCACTGGGAATTAATCTCACTTCAGACGTGGTTAGGAGAGCAGGGCTTTCGTAAGGGAAATTTTAGATCTGCTTCCTAGGATAACCCAGGGTAAAGCTGAAATTAGTTTATAATTATATAGTAAATAACCCCCATCTTGTCATTTCACCATCTTCTGGTGAATATGGAAATGAACATTGTTAAGGGGAATTAACGTCGTTATGGCAGCCTTCCAGGTGAGCGCTTTGCGGTTCGGCCGCGGCTGCGACCGGCGCGAGGGTGTCGGATCACCTCCCCGAGCTGGGGTTAGCGCCTGACGAGTCCAAACAAGGCCCCGTGTGTTTGCACCGTGTATTAAACTGGTCCAGTTAAAGCTCCGGGCAGGAGGTGGTGCAGGGAATCGGGGCCAGCCTGGCATGTGCTGACACGAAAGCTGCCGTGCTGGGACGAGGAGATGTTGGTCTGGGTTAGGTAACACGATCCAGCATCGCCTGCTCGAGGTGCTGAGGACAAGGGAATGCTTTGTTCAGCCTCGCTGCTGAAACGGAGAGCACACTGTGCCCTGAACAACCTGAAAATGCAGGCGGGGTGGAGGAGCCGAGGGCAGCCCCAAATTTCCTACGCATTGGAACTGGGGCAAGGGAGCAGTGCTGTGTCCATCTGCACAGCCTCTCGCTGGCTTTTCCAGCTGGGGATGCTCTTTAAAAGAGCAAAGTTTGGGAGGGGACCGCTCCGGTGTGGCTCCTCACCCTTGCCACAAGGATTTGGTGGGTTCCTTCTCCCCGTGTTTCCTCCCATCCCCGCGTTTTTGGCTGGCTTCACTCCGGCATGGCACAGCTGGATGTCTGCAGGCATCGCGACGCACCCACCGACGCCGTCCCTTCTCTGCTGTTTATTTGCTTTGCTTATTGTTTGCTTCTCCCCAGCTCTTAAACACCAGCAGGACAGCAACCACACAGCCCCTTTAGCTCTGTCCCCGTGGGTGCTGGCTGGGGGATGCGCGGCAGGAGCCCCCGATCCGGCAGCGACAGTTGGGCTCGCTCCCCACGCCGCCAGGATCAGCTGTTGGGTGCACAATATGCTCCCGTTTTCCTCTCCAGCTGTTGCTGCTGACGGTTATGGGAAGCGAAAGGTAGTTGAGAGTTTGGCATCGCTAAGTCAGGGAAGTGATGGGCAGAAAGGAGGGGCTGAGGGGGGGCTCAGTGTGTCTGAGGCTGGGTTTTGTTTATATCCAGCCAGATTGAAATAGTGGCAAAAGGATTGAAGTGACCTTGGGAATAAATTTTATTGCCAGCGCAGCAGTGGCCAAAGAGCCATTTTGAGGGAGCTGGATGCAGGCAGGCAATCCAAACATGGTGGGCTCGGAGCAAGGGAAGGAGCAATATTCAGGAGGGAATATGTCTTTTTAGAGGAATAACAGAAATTTTAGGGCACTCAGCCCTGCCTCTCTGGAGCTGTATCCCCGGCAACTTCTGCAAAGGTTGCTCCTGCTTCTGTCTCCATCCATCTTATCCTGACACATCCTTGCCAGCAAAGATCATTTTTTAACTTCGGTAGTTGGATGTATTGCCCCTAATTGCCTTCATGCCCCCGTCCCTTCTCAGCAGAATTCCCTGTGACTTGAATATGCTTTTAACACATTTTGTTTAATTGTTTTTAATTAACAAAAAAGTAAAAAATAATAGCAGCAGTGGCCATTGTGCTGGGGAGGAAGGGTTTTGGAGGGATTGGGCTGTGTGCTGCTCGCAGGCAGTGCCGATTGCTGTGTGTGGATGAAGCAGCTCCCATGTTATCACCACGCAGTGTGTGTCATCCTGGTGTTTGTGTCCTGGTCTGCTGGGCGTGGGGACATCCCACATGCCATGTCACACACAAGCCAAGCGGATAATGCTCCAGCGAGGAGAGATCTGGGCGGGTGAGTAAAGAAGGGTGGTGAGTAAAGAAGGGTGCAGGCACCTTCCTTGCCACCGGTGGAAGCCCTGGCTCTGCTCGGATGGGCAGGGCACGCTGTGCCGGGCTCCTGGAGTGTGCAGCGTGCCGGGGTTTCCCTTTGCAATCCCGGCACTGCAGCGGGGCTTTCTCCCTAATGAGATTAGTGACACAAAGCAGCAATTCTTCTGCTACTTTTAATGGATGTTCGGGGTTTGTGTGGGATCGGAAATTCCTACTTTCATCAGATGAGCCCTCTCTGTGACTACTTTGTGGACAGATCTTCCTTTCCTCGGCTTCAGGGCTGAAATCATATTGGCACAAGTGTATCAGGCTTTCCTCTCCTGTCCCCCTCTGCTGTCTGTTCTCCTGAGCCCCGGACATGGTGGATTTTATCTTCTGTCCTGCTTTCAATCTCGCCATCACCCCAAGCTGCATCCATCTTGTGGAGGACACGAAAGCTTGGTGGCCTCTAAACACAGCTAGGAGGAGGGAGAAATGCAAAAGTCACTCTTGAACCATTCTTGCATGTACTCCTTGATGTCCCTAGTTGAGATGTGCTAGCACATACCTGTGTGTGTATGTTCATATATAGGGCACCCATATAGTGCCTCACCTGACGGAGGGCTGGCCGTCCCTGCTTGGTGTCATCGGGGCCAGCTTGGCAATTTGTCAAGAGCCCAAGGGCTGTGCTTCAATTTGAATACGGATTTGCATAATTCATCAGGAATTAAACCTCACTGGCATAATATTTGCCTGTGCATTTATCTCAGATTATCAGCAGTGGGGAGGTGTGGGGTCATGGGCATTTGCTGGCCACAGACACACCTTTGCTTCACAGTTCTGCTTTTTTGGTGCAGAAGAGGTGGTGTGGGCTGATGTTCAGGAGGGTGTGGGAAGGGCAGGAGCCTCTGGAAGGAAAAAAGGCGAAGTGTGGGGTCAAGAGGAGAGGCTTGGCAGAGGCTGAGCTTTTGAGCCTGGTTTCCTAAGGAAGAGCGTCTTAGAAGATTATGATCCATGTGTGGATCCCTTTCTTCCATCCCAAAATGCCTTCAGCCCATCGCTGAATTTTTCCCAGGGTGGTTTAGCATCCCTGCAGATGCTGTTTGAGTCAGTGCTGGGCTCTGGGAGAGGGATGCATTCACTCCTGTGGCACACAGAGCAGCACATGCAGGAGCATCCAGCTTCACCTTGCACTTACTGTATCCTGGGCGTGCTGTAACCGAGGGGAATCATGAAGCCAGAGTTGATGAATTCGTTCGGATCATCGGCAATGTCCTTGCTGCAGCCCTGGGGTGTTCCTCAGAGCTGATCACCTCCTGCTGCTGGCCCCCTGTGTTGAGTTCAGTGACTGCTGAACACAGGCAGTGGTGATGTGGTGCCCAGGTCTGATTGTGGGGCTGTGCCTCAGTTTCACCTTGCAGTGCCCCCCGAGAGGTGCTGAACCACAGCAGCCGCTTTGCAGACAAGAGGGTTTAAAATAAGCAGCGACAGAGGCTGCGTCTCCCGGGCTTTGAGTCATCCCAGCTCGTGCTGACTGCGCCTGGCAGGAGCCTGGGAGGCAAAACAAACCCACATCCAGCTGCCACCTCCCTGCCAGATGTTAGTGGTGGGGTGGCTGTTTGGGTTTCAGTGGTGGACTCACCAGCGGAGCAGATGGAGCTGCTGTGGGGTAATGCCACCTCTCTGGTGGCTGTGGCGAAAGCCTGGTGGAACTGGTGGCCTGGGGCAGTCCCCACCTTGGGGAGGCCATTGGGAGGAAGGGGTGAGATGAGCAGCCCTGGTCTGGCACTGTGCAGGCCTGGGTTTGCAGGATGGGGGGTGCTGAGGCTGCTCCCAACACTCTTTGGGCATGGTGGGACCAATCTGGCCGTGAGCTGTCACTGTTCTGGACAGGAGGACAGGCAGGGAGGGACCCAGGGGTGATCCTGCAGTGAACCCCCACTCACCACCCCACATAGAGGTAAGGCAGCCTGGGCAGTGGGTGTCCATGGCCAGCGATAGGAAGCAGAGGAGGGGAGCAGGCAGGGGGCATTTACCTTTCCGTGGGCACCTGGTGTGTGTCCAGGGCTGGTGCTGCCCATCACACAGTGGTGTTTAATTTCTCAATGGGAGGGCAGGGAGATGATGCTGCACAGTCCCATTTAACCTGCTGGTGACCTGATCTTAAGTCATTGTGGCTGAAAATAGACCGTGTTCCCTCCAGGGCACGGCTAATGGTGCTGGGAAAGCTGGGATCTCTCTTTGAAGGTTGATTTAATTGCTGCTGGCAGGCACTCGTTGCAGGTGATGTGGGGACCAGCGCCGGTGCCATCCCACAATAACCTCCCCCACCGAGCTCCTGTAGCTCTCCCAGCTCTGGCAGCGAAGGGTAACAAGCTCTCTTCTAATGAAAGCACGGGACTGTGCATGGGTGGTGCTGGGTTAAACATGCAGGCAGGGCTCAGGGAGGGGGATTCACTTGTTTGTATCGTTTTCTGCACTGAGTTTGGGTGATTTAAAAAATAATAAAATTTTTAAAAATAGGATGGGTTAAATTCCTGTGCTTAGGAAGGAGGGAGAGCACCTGTACTGAATGTGTGCATCCAGTGCCAGGAGCAGAGTCAGCCTTAGGACCTCTGTGCTGGACACCAGTGGCTAAAGAATCTGCAACATGATCAAGGATGAGCCAGAGCAAAGGCATTTTCATGCTGTCCTAGAAAATCAGGAGAGGAAGGCAAGACTGCAATCTAGCATCCAAGTTTTGCGTTCCTGGGGATTCTCCTAATCAGTTGGAGAGTTTTAAGTTATTATTTTATTCATTTTCCATACAGCATTTTAATAAATGTGCAGCCGAAGACTCCACTTAAACTCCTTGCTATTTAAGGAGAGCTGTATGGTTGTGTAGTGAGAGCCTGGAGCTTTTGGGGGACCCCCGTTGGGGTGTCAGGTTTAATTATGCCGGCAGAAAAGGAGAGGCATCCAACGTGGTGGGGGATTTCTGGCTGGGGGCACGTGGGAGAAGCTTCTGCTGTAGCAGCTGGCAGTGACCCAGGAGTGTTAACACTGGTTTGAGTATCAGGATTAGCGTGGGGCCAGATCAGTGCTTTGCAGATCCCGTGTTTCAGTCTGAGTGGACTGGCTGCACGTCATGTCAAGAGTGCCACTGGGATGGTTTCCATCTTGGCCCCTCCAGTGTGAGGAAAAGCCACCTTCACTTTGCCCGAGTGATTCCTGTCCCCATCTGGGTGGTTTCTTGCTGTCCCCATGGAGATGCTGTTAATGGCGAGCTGGTGGGTGACCTTGTGGGGGATCTTCAGAGTGTCCTGTTGGTGTCCTTTTCCTGAGGCATTGGCATACCTTGGATTGCCTTTGTTTTGTTGTATAATGGAAACTAAGTCTCCCGGACATTAGGGCAGGACCAGGCATGAACACCAGTCCCTTGAGGCCCTCTATTTTGAATCCCGTGAGCCACTTCCCATTTCTCTTCCTCTGCCATCTCCAGGCTGTTGGGGCTGTTCCAGCTCCTGGGTGAGGAGGTGAGCGGCAGGGCTTGGCCTGATATTTATTTCCATGGAAGCAGGGAACTCCTCCGTGCCCTGTGCTCACACCCTGCCCTTCAGTGTCCTGAGGTTGTGGGGGGCTGGTGATTCACCACGAGGGTGACACGGCAGGAAAATCATGGCATGGCACGGGGGGAATGGCTGAGGGAGGGCTGGTCAGAAGCCTGCTGTGAGCGCTCAGTGTTCCTGTGCTGACGCAGCTGCGAGCGATAGTAAATATTGAGCAAGAGCCACTTAAAAATAAAGCAGCCTGGACACAGATTCCCACGTGGAATAAAATAAAATTAAAAGAAACAATAGAGAGCTGTGCTGAGCTGGAGGGAGAATTCGCCTTGGCTTTTAAGGCAGTGATTTTTGCAGCTGAAGGAAAGCGGCGCGGCGCTGTTCAAGCCAGCAAAGTCTGGGAGTGTGGACCCCCCACTGGAGGATGCTGTCTCCGAGCTCACCAGGGCCCTTAGAAGATGAAATGGGGAGTTAAATTGCCCTGGCTATTCTGGATCCTGGGGATGGGATCGAAGGCTTTCAGGGGATGCAGAGAATTGAGGCTGTAAATTAGGGCTTTGAAGCTACTGCCAGTGCCGTGGCATGGGGTGTAAATATGGCTTTTGGGGCGGTTTTTGGCGCAGAGTGGTGGGTTGTGACAGCAGCTTGGTGCTGCTGGGGACAGGACTAGCGACCAGCCACCGCTGGAGTCCAGGCACATCTGATCCGGGGGCTTTGGTTTCAGCCTGGCATGTTCAGGGGCTCGTATCACTGGTGTCTCGTGCATGGCACAGAGTCAAAGCGGCTCCGGTGCCTCGGGTGTCACTGGAGCTGCCCCGGCAGGCAGGGGAGGAGGTGGCAAAGATTTACGCTGTCAGCACTCCGGCTCGCAGCTGTTTGCAGCCATAAATGTGTGCATGAGGAATAGCTGTGGCTGTGCCTCACCGAGCTGAGCGGGGCAGAGATGGGGAGGTGTATGCTGGAGGGGGAGCCCTGAAAGTCTTTCCTGGGAATCTGCTGCTTCTGCAGGGAGAGGATAAGGGATGCACCGATGATGGTAAGCACAGGCAGCTGGTGCGCTGTTCATCCTGCTGGTGGTGGGAAGGTACTCATTGTGCTTGGACCTTCCCTGCTTTCCTCCCCTCCCTCCCTGCCGGGGAGGACATAAGCATTTATCCAGCTGTTTGTGGTGTGGACTGTTGTCCCAGTTGGCTGCTGTGAGGCACTGCGAGCCGGACTGGGGAAGAGGTGATTGTGCTCCCGGCCAAGGGTGGCTGCAGCTCCTGCTCTGTGCTGTGCCCAGCAGCCAGCTCAGAACTGGCTGCAGCCAGGCTGCAAATCTCCCTTGAGTGCCCAGAGTTCAAAACATCCCATGGGAATAAACCCAAATTCTTGCCACTTTGTTTCCCAGCCTTGCTGGGCTCAGATTGGAGGGTCCAAGGGGTCAGGCTTTATAGCTCAGGCTCTTCTGTGGCCACAGCTGCTGGCAGGGCACTGCGTGGTGCCAGCCTGAGTTCTGGCAATGTGTCCATCCGTCATGGCCCAGGGAGGATGGGGTGAGATGCCGCCGGTTGGAAATATTTCATAAGTGCAGAAATGTGTAACGGGCAGATGGGGCTGGTGGGGGACACTTTCTTCACTTCTCCTGTGGTGCTGGAGGCCACTGGTCTTCCGGTGCCAGGGCTGTGGCTTCTCAGACAAGGATGGCTCATACCCAGGGCTCAGCTTCAGTGTGCTTTGCAACCAGCAGTGCACGTGGCCACCTGTTATCCCACACCAGCCACCGGGGCTGTGCTTGATTAAAGGTCTTTTCCAATTGGAAAGCTGTCCCAAGAGCAGAGGTTTTGCGGATGCTGCTTCTCTTTGGTGTGCTGGTGCTCTTGGTTAGTTTGGAATCATGGAACCAGACTGGGAGAGTGAATTCCCTATTGAGTGGTGTCTCTGTGTTGCTCCCACTTGCTGTCCTTGACCCTTCGTGGATGTCCAAGTGAGCTGTCCCCTCTGTAGGATGAGGGCAGCATGGGCATGCTGAAGGTGCTAGCCGGTCACCTACAGTCAAGGAGGGGGGGAACAGCTTTCCCACTGCTTGCACACACCCGTGTCACCTCAGGCGTGTGGCCTGGCTCATTGGCCAGAGCTGTGTCCACGGGGGAGATATGTTCAGTTCCAGCATGTTGCCTCCAGCATGCCCTCCTCCTGTCTGGCTCTTCCACAACCCAGGCTTGACTGACTTGTCCAGCTGGGACTGAATTTTAGGCTTGAGGTGTGAGGGGCCAAGTTGGAGAAATCCCACATGTTTAAAACTCTGGATGACCAGTGGCAGCCTGCTGTCTTTCCCCAGCTCTGCCTGGCAGTGCTTTCTGTCAGCTCCCTTCTCACAGGGACCTCTGGCAATCCCAAGTGGGCTGAGCACGTGGGGTCTGTTTCCCTCCCACTTCCCCCAGCATGACCTCTGGCCTCCAGACGTTTGGTGTGTGGTTTGTGGTTGCTGGTATCTCATCTCTTCATCGGTCACATCCCCTCTCGGTGATGAGTCACCCGAGGCTGTACCTCTTCCCCTGAACCCGTGCCGTTTTGGAGAGCTGAGCAAAGATGAAGAAGATGTTTTCAAGTGGGCTGACACATCTGCACCCGCCAAGTTCCTCTAATAACAGCCCTTAGTGATTTATGTCTCAATTGTGCAAAACAGGTATGTTTTATAATCTTGGAGCTGGGAAGGAGGAGGACAGGTGTGCTCATTCACTGCAGCAACTGGAGCATCACAGGGGTTGCATTTTGGCTGCTGGCCATAGGGATAAGTGGTTTGAGGGACAGTCTCCGTGCCCTGAACCCTTCTACCCTCAGAGCTGGGCTGCTTTGGATCATGTGTGTCCCTGCTGGCATGAGATAAGTGTTGGTGGTGCCTTTCCCAGGCAGTCAGAGGCCGAGCTAATGGGCACACGCATGTGTTGGGCGTGGTGTAACTTGGCAGGGAAGGGGGGGCACAGCCAGTCTGGGCTTGGCAGTGTTGCCAACTCGCACCTCCCTGCCTGTGCTGTGGTGCCAGACCGCCTCTGGGCAAGCAATCAGGCTGGAGGAGCGTGGCTCAGCCTGCCGAGACCTGTTGGCGTGTCCCTGGGCAAAGCGGATCTTGTGCTGGTTCAGCAAACACTCTGGCCCCAGGCAGATGGAGATGGCTGTGGTTTCCCCTTTTCCCCTCCCTTTCTCCTGGCAGAAGCCCATGATTGGGGTGAGCTGTGCGTTGCTCACTGCGGTAGAATTTCTCCCCTTGGCATCACTTCCTGGCACAGAGATCCAAGGAGGCAGCAGCTCACCCGCGGCCGCCTCCTGTGAGTGCAGCTCCTCAGCACATGGTGGAGCAGCTTCACCTCCAGGTCCTGCCCAGGGCACTGGGGCAGCAGGTTCTGGGCTATGTGCATCAGCGTGGCTGCTGGAGGGCTGTATGGAGGAAGGGATGTTCTGGCAGTGGCTCGAGGTTGGATTTGCATTGGGTTCATCCCCAGGAAAGCTGTGGTTCAGATTCCTCCTCCCTACTCCAGCTCTGGTTCCTGGCAGGGAACAAGCCAGGTAAATACGGCCTGTGCAGCTTCTTCAGGCACTTTGCAAGTGAAAACAGTGTTGCTGGTAGATCCCAGGCTAGAGTTCAGGTGGTTCTCTGGTTTTGCTGCTGGTCAGCTGCATGATGCACCAAGCCATTTCACCTGCCTGTGCCTCAGTTGCTCTACCTGCAGAGCTTTGGAATGTGCTTTGAGCTCCTGTGCTGGACTTATGCCTCTCCAAGGAGCAGTGCTGCTGTTGGTGGGCTTCTGGAAGTTACTGGGAAGAGCTGCCTGATGTGAGGTGGCTTTGGCGGTTGGCTGGTGGCATCAGCTCCGTTCTGCTGCTGTTTCCCAGCTGGCGTGGTGACGCTGCCCTGCAAGGTTCCCAACCTGTCCATCTGAACCTGTCCCCAACTTGGACACTTTGCATGTCCCATCCTGCTCCTGCAGTCCCCATCTGAGGCTGGGTGACTGTAGCAGGATGTGATGATGCTGACTGGGGAAGAAGCCCCAGAACATTTGGGGCTGGGACTGAGCCTGTGTTATCCCTGGGCAGGACATGACGCCAAAAGCAGGGAGATGCCCTCAAAGGACGAGGGATGTAACTGGTACCAGAATGCCTCTTTAGGTATCAGTAACTGAAGCTGTGTGCAGGTGTCCCTGTGCCCGCTGGCAGTGCTGGAGTGTGTCCCTTCCCTGGAGCCCTGCAGGTGGTTTCATGTCCTTGCAGCATGTGCAAGTGGGGACATGCCATGGGCGTCTGTGCACAGTGGTGTCTGCAGGATGGGATGTGTCTCGCCGTGCTCCCCGTGCCGGTGTTTGCGCCTGCTGGAGCAGCTGCAGCTGGGATTGACGTCTACGTGGGAAAAGGGGCTCACGTGGGGATGTCTTCGGCCGGAGCCTGCAGGCTGGTGTGGCATGGGGTGCTCCAGGAGCTTTGCCATGCTGCAGCCATGTGCTCTGCCAGATGGGACTCACGTTCCCTTGGAAATGTGTCACTCCTGCTCCAGATGCTGGCTCGTTGCCAACCCAGTCCTGCCGGAGCAGTGACAGTGAAACGGCCGAGGCATATATGGTGTGGAGTGGAGCTGCTCACAGCTAAGCTAAGCTGGGTTATGCCCAACTCTGGAGTAAGAAAAGGTGTTTGGAAATGCTTCAGCGTGGAGGTTTTGTGGTTACCAAGGAGAGACGTGAATATGAGTGTACGCTTGGCATTTCACAGCGCTGTGCTCAGGGTTAAACAGCAGGTTTTACCTGCTGGGAACGGGCTCTGCGTTGAACTGCACGGGCACAGCAGCTCCCCTGATCCCGGGCACAGCAGCTCCCAGATCCTGGGCACAGCAGCTCCCTGGTCCCGGGCACAGCAGCTCCCAGATCCTGGGCACAGCAGCTCCCTGGTCCCGGGCACAGCAGCTCCCCATGTCCTGCTGCTGGAGGGTTGGCGTGTGGGATGTGTCGGGTGATGGATGTGGGCCAGGAGCTGTGCGGAGCACTGCGGTGGTGAGGCACATATGCTGGGATGCAAACATGTACGCCAAAGAGATCCTGGCTGTCTAAATAATGTGAAATATTGACTAGCTCTCGCAGATGGTGCTCCACGTGCGGCTTTGGGGACTGAACTTCTCCGTCTCTCCTTGGGTTTTGGTGTGATGTTGTTTTGAGCCAGTTGGATGCTGGACTCATGACAAGCTTGTTGCCTGGTTGCTTTCAGTAGGATCGTTGAATTTGGGGGAAGCTGGTTGCTAATGCGGGCTGAGGGGAAGGGAGGAGGGTTGCAGAGGGCTTGACTGGCTCCTTCAGATTTTCCTGATGGCTTTAACTCAGTTTTTAAATGACGGCTGGACTGGGATGCTGGTTCTGGTGGAGGGTTGGGTTTGTAGTGTTGCACAGGTGTCGTTTGGTGGCAGTGTTGGAGAGGAATTGCTGCCTGTAGCCAACAGGGTGTGTTATTACCACTATTATGGTGATCGTATTCACTGAGGAAATGCTGATGGGGATGATTTGCATGACGGTGTTGCTGGAGACTCAATGTCCAAGACATCCAGACCACTGGCAGCAGGGTCGTGAAGATATGCTGCTTTCATATCAGCTCGTGGATGGTTTTCACACTTTCTCCTCTGTTTTGCCTTCCTCTGGGATAAGATACTGGGTTTGGATAGGTGAGACTGTGCTTTTTGTGAGCTGCTCTGGAGGATGCTCTTGTGTTTTCCCAAAGCCTGTACCCAGTGCTGGGCACCTGCAGCAGCAATGAGCTTGTTGGCAAAGCTGTGCTGGCAAGAAGGTCTTATCATGGCTCTGGAAGCACGCTGGGGAGTGCCCTTACCCACAGGTCACTGTACTTGTGATAAAACATCTTATCAGCCAGGTGGTTTGGTCACTGAGCCCTCATGCTCTGCTCAGGAAGCAGCATGCTCCAGTTGGAGCCCCACAGAGGTGCCTGGGTTGAGCTGGGGGACCTGCAGTGGGGGTCAGTACCTGAATTGGGGTCCCTGAGCAGGGGTCTCTGCCCTGGGCTGTGTGTGCTGTGTGTCACCACATGCGTCCCCGCCGCCACCGCCGTTCCTGGCGTGTGAGGGACCGACAGCCACAACAGTCTGTGCTCCTGCGGGGCTCGTTCCAAGGCAGCGTGCTGCTCGGGATAAAACATGTTTTATCTCTTCTGTTTCCCGTTTTCTGCAGGCTTTTCCCATCTGCCTAACGGTCTCTACCCATCGTACATTCCCCTGAGCCACCTTGAACCTCCCAGTGCTGGCAGTCCGCTCCTGGCCCAGCTGGGACAGCACAGCCTCTTTGAGTCGCAGAAAGGTGAGTCTGGGACCCTGTGTGCCCTTCCCATCGCTCACCCCAGGGTATTTACCCTGTCCTTTGGGCTTGTTTGGCTGCTGGAGCTGCTGGATGCTGGAGTGTTGAGGGTGAAGGGCAGGAACTGCCTTGGGTCATCAGCCAGGGATGTTTCCTGGGCTGAGCAGTACCAAGGTTTTGGATGTGGCTGTCCTGTAGGAAAGCTGGCCAGGTCCCTCCTTGAAGCCCCAGTGTGCATCAGAGACAGGGCTGTCTTGCATCCCACATGGAGGAATCTGATTGGTCTCCTTTGCTCTGGGCATTTTTGTTTAAGACAACCTAGAAATCCGTTCTTTCCTGGTTTGCCATGTCTTGCCTGTCTCTGTGTAGGACTGAAGGGGTTGGAAGCCTGTGATAATTTTGGTTGCTTTTACTTTGCAGATGGATTTTACCTGTCCAGCCATGCAGGCCAGTCTGCTTTGCACCCGCAGCCTCCCCTCTCAAGGACCGTGGGCAGCCACACGTCGAGCACTTTGCTCCGGGAAAAGGACCTTGGGCAGCTGCACAAGAGCTCGAAAGAAGGCCTGAAAGACCCTGGTGGGAAGGAGCGAGCGTGCCGGAGCGATCTGTCCCTGCCCTTTGCCAAGAAGGAGAGCAAGCCGAAGGAGGAACCCCGACCCCGCAGCGTGGTTGACCTCACACAGGACACCAAGCCCGACAGCGACCGGAAAGTGAGCGTGGTGGAGAAGGCGGTGAAGGTTGGCGAGCGTCTCTCACCGTTCCTGGCCGAGCACATGCCAAATCGGGGCGCAGGCAGTGGGGAACCCAAGTCCAAGAACCCGCTGCAGAGCTCTTCACTCAGCAACTGCAACGGTGGTGGGGACCCCATGCTGAAGGTCCTGGGTGCCGAGCAGGACCGCTGTGCCAAGGATCCCGCTCGGCACGATGAGAACATGAGGCCTTCTGCGCACGCCCACGCGGAGCGGCTGAAGCGGGGGGAGCCCCTCGTGCCCTCCGTGGGCGCTTTGCACATCTCCTGTAGCTGTCCATCCCCACATCCCTCGCAGACGGGGAAGATGACGCCGGCCACAACATTCCCTCCGCAGCCCGTCCATTCCAGCATGTACACCATCTTCCCACCGGCCAAGGAGCTGGGGAGGGAGCACAAAGTAATCGCCCCCACCTTCGTGCCTTCGGTCGAAGCCTACGACGAGAGGAGCGGGCCCATCCAAATCGCCTCCCAGGCCCGTGACAACAAGGGGAAGGACAAGGACCTTGGCAAGGTGGGGGTGCTGCAGTCACCCACGGAGCGGTGCCTTGCAGATGCCTCCCGCACACTCTTGTCCCAGGACTTTTCTTGTCACAGTGATGCCAAAAGGATGGAGGTTCTGAGAGAGAAGGGTTCAGTGATCAGGACGAACTCCATGGCACTGAAGAGACAGGTCGCTTCAGAGCCCTTCCTCAACCGGCCGGGGCTGGGCTCTCCGGAGAGCAGGGAGTTCCTGGCCTCCAAGGATTTGCTGAAGCCGAGTCCGGAGGCAGAGCATCGCCCCTGCGAGCGGGACCGCTTCCAACGATCCAGCTCCAAAGAAGCAGCAAAGGTCTATGGCACTTTGGACTCTTCCCGGCAGCACCTGGACCACGGTCAGCTGAAACCGCCTGAGCAGAAATGGAAGCCCTTTGAGATGGGCAACTTTGCCACTACGCAGATGGCGGTGCTGGCTGCTCAGCACAACCACGTCAGCCGGGTGGAGGAGGAAGCCAAGAAGGTGTACCTGGACCCCAGCGGTTTGCCACGCTCCTCGGTAGTGGGCTCGCGGGGTGCTGCAGATGTCCTGCACCCTGCCTCGCACGGAGAAGGCTCGGCCATGCAGAGCCTCATCAAATACAGCGGCAGCTTTGCCAAGGAGACGGCGTCCCGGCAGAGCTGTGGCAAGAAGAGCCCCTTTGGGGGTTTGGGCAACGTGAAGTTGGACTCTGCACAGCTGGGAGCCTCCAAGGTGCAGCAGCTGCTGCTGCAGCAGCCTGCAAAGCAACTAAAGAGGGACCCTGAGAGACCTGAGAGTGCCAAATCCTTCGGTCGTGAGAGCATCGGCTCCCAGGGCGAGGTGGAGGTGAGGCACTTGCCTGTTGGCATTGCCGTGGCTGTGGCCCGGCAGAAGGACAACAGCAGCAGCAGCAGCAGCAGCAAACTGGGGCCCAGCTTGGCAGACCGGGATCGCTCGCTGTCTCTCAGCAGCATCAAAGGTAGGTTCCCTAGGGCTTGTCTCAGGGCTTCCCTGGAGGATCTGTTCACTGGGAAGAGAAGCCACCCAGTGCAGGCTGTGTGCTATGAACTAAGTTTGGCATCTTCAGCTGCGTTTGCCTCCCTTGACAGCCAAGGACGTGTTGTAAACCATGAAGCAGGACCGCCTGTGCAAGAGATTGTCAATCCCCTGTCCCTGCTTCCATCCCCTCTAGCCACCTCTGGGGAAAATCCTGCTCCATGAGTTTGATCCATTAGCAAAGGGAGTGACAGAGAAACCTCTCGAACCATCTTTGTGCTGATGTTGTAATCTCATGATTTTGATTTAAGCTGTGGTGCTGGCAGGAGGGGGATGGCACCAGAGAGATTTTGGTTCTCTGCTTGGCTTTTATAGCAAGATAACAGCCGGGGGCTGCCTGGCACGGGGCTCTGGTGTGCCAAGGAGCGATGCCAAAGCGAGCGGCTGCTGAGCAACGGTCAGCTTTCCACTTTTAGCCCTTGCCTCCCCCATTTTTCTGCCTTTGCCCCCCTCTCCCAAACTTCAGTGGCAAGAAGCAGCTTTCTTCAGGCAGCAGCCCCTCTCCCCATTCCCATCCCTCCCCAGAGCTGGGCGGGAGCTGGCCGAGGACCTCGTGGGCAGCACAGGGAGCTGTTTGTTCAGCCGTTCAATCGTCCCAGACGCTCCCAGCTTGCGTTAAATGTAATTTACTGAGCCGAACTAAAAGGCTGCAAACAAGGGTTGAATTCTGGCAGGCCTCTGGGCTCGTTGCTAAGTGATGCAGTTGGCTTTCAGACAGAAAACAAGACTGCTTTTCTCCTCCTCTCGCCCCCCAAATGCTGCCCCCCCTTTGTGTGCCAGGAGATATTCGTCTAATAACATTAGCTTGCTTGCGCTGAGTGGACGGTGCTTGAATGTTTAGACCTTTTAAGAAGGAGAAAGCAGGCTTTAGTTGGCTAATCTGTAGTATTTGGCAAGTAAAATGCAAGTATTTAGTACCGGGCATTGGTTGTCAAGGGAACGGACCTAAGCCTTTCCTCCATGCATAACTGATTGAATTTTTCTATGCAGTCCGTGCGTCATGTTCATATATATAGACAGAATGATCATTCACTGTCTGGACAATCATCGTTCTGTCCAGAAAAGGGACTGTCCTGTTGGTGGGATGGAGGCTGGGCGGGAATTAGAGGTCCTTCAGTGTTTGTGTTTGGGTGGGGGGGGGTGGAAAAAAGATGAACTGCTCTAGAAATAATGGAGCACAAGGATTGTAGATGGGAGAGGGAGGAGCAATGATAAAATAACAAAATAACACATTTCTAATTAAAGGCTGGGTGTGGGAGTCTACGCACTTTATGCCAAGGAAGGAACGGAGGCTGTGAGCTCTCCAAGGAATTGCTCCTTATTGCTGACACCGAAGAGACAGCTGGGCATTGTGTGGGGGAAAGAAATACGAAAAGGGGCTCCAAAGGGGAAAAATCTGGGCTAGGGTTTGGAAAGGGAATGCTGGCAGAGAGGCAGTGGAAGATGTCTGGGCTCCAGAGGGATTTGTGAGCCCCTGTGCTGTGCAGGTTGGGGAGTAAAAGTGAGCAAGGGAGGCTATATGGGGCATCATTAAATGAGCCAAGGAGGGGCTGGTTGGGGTTGGTTGGGCTGCACGTGGTGTCCTGGCAGGCTGTGAGGGAGATGTGGTGACCCTGGAAAGTCCTTCGGGAGGGAGAGCTGTGTGCCAGGTTTTAAAGCATCTTTGTTTTCTGCCTGGAGCCCGTGGAGGGAGCCTGGGAGAAAGGAGCTGGGAGAGATGTTGTCTTGTTCCTGGATTCCTTCTGACAGTAAAAGCTGAGGGAATTGGAGACTTGACAGCAAAAAACCCATGGGCTGTCCAGGTTTGTGGAAATACACACTAGAGATCTCCTTGAAAAGACTGCCTGTCAGCAGAATAGACTTGATGTTCCGAGATGTTTTCCCATGTGCCAAACCATATCCAGACAGGAGAGTGAGGACCCTGGGAAGGACTGCTGGGGTGCTGCAGTCCTGCGGGGCTGAGTGCTCTCTGCAAGCAGGGCTGGGATTTAGGAGTGGATTGTATCACCAAAGCATAGTGCAGAAAGGGGCAACAGGGAATTGTGTGAAAAATGAGTATGCAAGAAAGAAGCAAGGCAAAAAAGCTAGGGAAAAGCAAGCTTAAAATCAGGCAGCTGGAGTGAAGACCTTGGATAAAGGGAAGAGTGACCCCAATACCTGGTCCTGGCAGAGGCAAGTGAGGCTCTGCTGCTCTCTCCTGTGGCGGTGCCTCCTAACCTCTCGCAGATGCAGCTGCTCCCGTGCCAGGCTGTATTTGCAAGAGCTGTGCTGATTGTGGACAAGTGGTTCCTCCAGCCAAACATCCAGCCCCCCTTTTTGGATTCCTGCCCCCATCTGCCATATGTGTGCCTGCCTCATCAGACCCTTTCTTGTTGCATGTCTCGGGGGGGATGCGGATTCCTGCTAATGGTTGAATTGAGGAGTGGAGCGTGCTGGTTTTGTGAGGGTCTGTATTGTGGTTCTGCCTGTTGCAGAAGGACAGGGATTCAGAGCATACTCAGTGCTCCCAGACTGATTTACAAGATCAGAAAGTGCTTCAGAAAGTGCAGACATAAAATCCTTCCCCTCTCTGAGATGTGCTAAGCAGGACTATGTGGTTTGATGGAGGATTTAGCTGCATCTCGGCTCTTGCTGGGAAATCTGCCACTGTCCTTCAGCACAGTGGTCCCTTTGGTCCTGTTGCTCCCAGGCTGGTGGCTGTGCTGTCCTGGGAGACCAACCTGGTGTGGCAAGTTGATGTCTTGGAGATATGAACCTCAGAACATATGCACTTGGGTGCTACCAGGAGAATATTGCTTTAGTGAGAATATCTTGATCACACAGAGAGCCTTGTCTGGTGTCTCAGGATTTGAACCTGGAACGTCATTGGGGACACTAGTGTTTGGATACACTGGCTCTCAGGTACTGTGCTGCATTCCCAGAGGAGAGGGGACAGCTTTCTCCTGACCTTTTCTCCTGTCTGATGATGCTGGGTTGTCTCCTAGGGCACGGACGCTCCGAAGATGACTGTGGGGACGAGAGGAGCCGCCACCGGGACAGCCACCTCCTGGCAGGGCGCTTGGAGAGGGATCAGGAGAAGCTGCTCAGGTGAGGCTTGGAGGGAGGTGAGATCTTTTGTCATAGTGTCACAAGCTGAGCTCAGGGACATCCAGTCCAGAAAGGAGACAGGATTGCATCCATCCTGGTGTAGGTGCTGGCACCAAACTTGCTGGTGTGGAGAGGGATGCTGAGTGGGCTACACGGGGCTATAGGCAGATCCTAAGTCCTCAGCAGAGCAGTCCTAAAGACAACTGCAAATCCATGCCTGCTCCAAAGGGCTGGAGAGATGGAATGTTTTATTCTAGACATGACACCTCCATCACAACTCTCCTTGAGTGACTGACCCTGGTTTGCAAACACCTGTTCTGCAGGCTGGTCCTTACTCCTGGGCTCCTCCATCACTTGGACCCTCTCTCACTCTCTCTCTTGCATCCTCCATCCCCAGAGAAAGCAAGGAGCTGGCAGATTTTGCCCGAATACACCCCTCCAGCTGCGCCACGAATGGTTTGAACTCCAACCTGATGGTGACAGGAGGCCCAGCCCTGGCGGGCTCCGGGCGCTGGTCTGCAGACCCTGCTTCACACCTGGCAGCCCACCCCTGGCTCCCCAGGACAGGGAGCCCCTCCATGTGGCTGGCTGGCCATCCCTACGGTGAGTGCCCTGGGAGAGAGCAGTGTCCAGAGGGTGTTCATACCAGTGAAATCCAGGGAAATGTTGCTAGAGCCCAGTGAGGCTGTTTGATGAGCTCAGGGAAAAGGGAAGGAGGTGTTTCAAGCAGACTTCTCGTGTGGGTAGGAGCTGTTTGCATCCTCTGAGCTGTGACTTCGCTGTTTTTTCTTCCAGGACTTGGTCACCCTTCCCTGCACCAGGGCATGACTCCAGGCTTCCCCCCTGCCATGGGGGGAGCTCTCCCTTCTGCCTACCAGTTTGCCAGAGACCCGCAGTCAGGGCAGCTTGTTGTGATCCCCAGCGAGCACTTGCCACACTTTGGTAAGAATGTGAGCTTGTCCCTGAGGACCATTCTTTGACAGCTGTGGGGAAAACAGACTTTGGAGAGGGCCACAGAGGAGCATACCTACCTGTAGGGACCAGCAGGCACAGCTGTAGGGTGGGTGTGATCAGGCCTCTCCTTAGGTGTGTTTTGGAGATGGAAACATGTAATCTTCAGCAGTGGCTCTTCATCCCCTACAGGACTCTGCAGAGTTTGAGTCCTTGCTTAGGAGAATCTATTCATAGGCTCAAGCATGGACAGTCAAACCAAGGAGAGCAAAGCAAGTCCAATGGACCTAGAGCCCAGGGGTGGTGGGATTGGGGCTGCAGAGGGGAACACAGCATGCTTTCCCATCTGGTTTCTGGTAGTATTTCTGCCCAGCCCAATGTTTGGCATCCCTTACACTCTGGGACTGTAGAGGCCATTGCCCTGAGTGATCCTGAATCCTTTATCCATCCTTACCCTGCTGCCTCCCTGACGGCATCTCTGCTCATTCCACAGCAGAGCTGATGGACCGGGCACCCCCCCTGTGGCCTGCTATGTACCCCCCAACCAGGAGCTCCCTCCAGCATGCTCACCAGCTCCAGCTGCTCTCCCATCAGCAGCTGCTAAGGCAGCACGAGCTGTACATCCTGCAGCAGCAAGCAGCCCACGCCATGGAGCTGCAGAGGAGTGCCCAGCTCGTGGTATGTTTTCAAGAACTTCTTGCTTGGCTGTGAAACGAGCCTGAAGTTGCAGTGTCTGGGGAGAAAATGCAGCTGTGCCTGTGTGGCAAGTGTGTCTCAAGGGTATGGATGCATTGAGTGATCCTGCCCTAGTCTCTGGGATGTGAAGCATTTGGTGTATCCTACAGTTGGAGTGGGTTTTGGAGGGGTTTGGTGCAGAGCCATTGAGCAATGCTGTCAGAAGACCTCCCCAGCAGCAGCAGTGCGACCTAGATTCCTTCCCATGGGATGTCTCTTTATAGTTGAGTGGTTTCATCCCTAGTCACCTCCGAACAAACCTCCTGAGCAGCTCAGAGAAGCAGCTGCAGGACTTGCAGCAGTCGCACTGGCTACTGGAGAGAGCTCCCATTCATGAAAAGGTTTTGGAAGTCATGAGCTTTCATTTGGGTGTTTTACACCCATTCATTTTTATAGTAATCCTCTGGTTTTCAGCCTTCATTTTACATGTGGGCTTGCTAGGCTGAAGGCTTGGAAATAGAAGTGGTTTGCTTTGGATGCAAATGAAAGCTGAGACATCCTTCTCATGATTCCTGGAGCAGGGAATTGGTAATGAAGCTGTTGTAGATCAGTGCAGATTGGTCTTCAAATGGTCTTGCACTGGGGGATGGTTTTTATTCCACTGCATCTTTGATAAAACCGTGTTTTGGTCAGTGCCACTTTCCAGATGTTGTGCTGAGTTTTGCTCTGTTCTTGTCGCAGGAGAGGTTGAAGGCAAGCGAGCAGCGTGTGGATATGGAAGAGAAGGTGACAAAACGGAGCCTGGACAGTGCCAAATCAGGCCTTTCCTCCTCTGCCCCGGGACTGGTGCACCGAAAACCACCTGTGCTGTCTCCCAGCACCTCCACGTCCTACAGCAAGGCTGTGAGTCCACCTCCCCTCTCTCCCAGAGCCTCACCCGTGTCTGTGCTCAAAGCTGAGGTGATCCAAAAGATGGAGGAGCCACCTTCGCAGCCAGCCTACTCCTACCCCGCCACCCCCAGCTCCCATCCTTCCAGCCCGCCCCCTGCCTCTCCACCCCCTGCCCCTGCCATCCCTCCAAAGGAAGAGGCGCCCGAGACCGTGGAGAAGAAAGACCTGGAGCTGGAAAAAGAGGCTGCTGGTCCCTATCAGGCCTTGTTCCCAGGTAAGAGAGCCCTGCTTTGGCAGAGTCCCATTGTGTTTGTGCCTGCCTCCCTTTTTCTCCTCGTCTCTTTCCTGCTTCTGTCCCTTCCCCTAGGGAAAGCCACATAGCTCCTCTAAAAGGCAGGGGAGAGGGAAGGAGCAGGGCTGGTGTGCTGGACTGGGATTGATGCCTGGGTGCCTGGGGCTGTAGGCTCTCTTCTTCCCTTGGGCCAAGCCTGGGTTGGTTCTTCCAGAGCTGGAATCTCAGTGGGAGAGGATGCAGGAGGCAGATCTCTCTCCAGTTGCATGAAAGTGCTGGAAAAGTGCAGAAGGGACCTCTGGGCTGCTCCTGTGTCAGGAGAGACCCAAAGCAGCTATTGCTTGAGACCAGAGATGATGGAAGCAAAGGGAACCAGCTCTATGCCTTAGTGAGAGAGAAGGTGCTTTGGAGACCCAGCCATTACACAGTCTGTCCCTTCTGATATGTTGCAGAGATCCCCCCTGGATACCCATTCCAGTCCCTGCCTCCCTCCTTTGG
Organism: Rhabdornis inornatus; assembly: GCA_013397075.1. Lineage (NCBI taxonomy): Eukaryota > Metazoa > Chordata > Aves > Passeriformes > Rhabdornithidae > Rhabdornis > Rhabdornis inornatus. The sequence goes on from VWZS01006622.1 coordinate 25,460, forward strand.
AAGACACTATCCCTACCTCCTGCAGCCCCCTGCAGCATCTGATGCGGATGGGCTGGCTCCTGATGTCCCGCTGCCTGCTGAGGGCTCTGAGCACATGGACCTTTCCTCAGAGGTCAAGCCCATCCACCTGTCTCCGTCCAAAATCCTGGAGCCCATCCAAACAGCAGCAGAAGAGGAATCCTTGGAAGAGAGGGTGAAATCAGAGGTGCAGATGGAGGAAAGCCAGGAAAGCATCTGTGAGCAGGACATGGGGACTCTGAACATCAGCACCTCTGCAGCTGTCCCAGTGCAGAATGTGGACAATTGCAATCTCCTGTTGCACCAAGGCGAAACCCTGGGTGCTATGGAGCAGGACCAGGAAGACCTCCAGAGCTGCCCACCTCCTTACCAGGTTGTGGCCTGTCCTGCAGAAGCAGAGGCTGAGGCAGAGAGCAGGAGTGGAGCAGAAAGCTGCTCCATGCACATGGACTATGACGGTTTGCTCGTGCATGCGGAAAGCGAGCCACCGGAGATGGATTTGACGCCCCAGCGGGAGGAGGCCTCTGTAGCCATGGATCTGCAGAGTGCTGATGTGCCCCGGGCGAGGGAGTTCCCCAGCCTGCCTCCTGAGGAGGGGGAGCAGGGGCCAGAGATCCCTTCCTACACAGAAGAGGCAATCACTTGCCAAATCCCAGATCTGGACATCAAGCCGGGTGACCCACTGGCTGGGATGAATGCTTTGGTGGCTGCTACAGAAATGCCTCAGGCTTGTTCCTTGTTGACTACCACCACTGTCACTCCACCCCAGATGAAGGTGGAGGTATTAACTGACCAGACCCTGGAGCACTCCTTCCTGCAAGGGATCACTTTGCTGAGTGAAATTGCAGAGATGGAGCTGGAGAAACGGAAGCAAGAAATGCAAAGTAAGTTGTGAGTGGGGAGTCTGGTCAACTTCAGACCATGCTGGGTCTCCCAGCTTATGGTCCCTGTGCTCTCCATGTCAGCAGAGGAGCGGAGTCACAGGTGGGATCTCTTGCAGCCTCAGCCAGGAGAGCAGGAGAGCACTGCTCTGAGTTGCAGGAGTGGCTGGTACTTAAGATGGGGTTGGAATGGGGTTTTTTGTTGCAACAGGCTGAGCTACGTGTGGCTTTTGTACTGCTCTCCCTTCCAAAGGCCCTCGCCATGTCTAGACAGTTTGTGGTATGCGTAGCGGAAACGGAGCCCCAGTTTCTGAGAGCTGCCAGGGTAACACCCTTCTGGCAGGCACTGAGTCCACAGTCTGTTGGGGTTTGGCACCAGAGGCCCCAGTAGCTCCAGATGACGCTTTCCAAGAGCTTGGCAGGTCCTGAAAAGAATCTCACCTTCCAGTAACTTCCTGAGGTGAGAAGTGATGGGAACTGCCAGTTACACCATGGCTGAGTACAACAGGAGATCTCAAGAGGGGGCCGAGGGTGGCTGGGGGGCTCCTTGAGCAGCCATAGTCAGGAAAGGGCCGTCAGCCCCTCCTTGTGCCTGTTGGAGAAGCAGTCTTGGGATGTGATCTTCTGTAGCTTTTTTTCCTGTCCTTCCCAGCAGGTCCAGAGAGTTTCCCTGTCCGGCCAACGCTGGAGAGTTTGCTGGCTGCCAGCACCCACATGCTCATGGAAGTACTTTCCACCCCCTTTATGGAAAGTCTGAAAACCATCCGGCTGCCTCGAGAGCTGAATCCCAACAAAAAGTACAGCTGGATGCAGAAGAAAGATGAACCAGTAAGTTGCTCTTAGTGTGGCTGAGCCTGGAAAGCCCCAGTGAATCCACTCACGGAACTCACTGTCCCAGCCCCAGTTTGGGGGCTCATGCTGCCCCTCTGCATTCAGCAGAACAAGCTGGTTGTTCCCTCATGTCACATTCCTGGCTGCACAGGAGTCAGTGGGCTGCAGTTTTGGTTCTTCCCTTGTTTGTTAGTCAAGGTTCAGCAGGACCCTCGTCAGCCCTGCAAGTGGTGTTTTAAAGTGAAGCCAGAAGAACCTGTGTGTTACTTTTTTGGCCAGAGGATAAATAAAAATAGTGGCCAGGAGGGTTTTTTCCTTGTTTATTTTTAATTTACTGACTCTTCCCTGTGGAAGAGACTGATAAATTATTTTGTACAGAGCAAGTAAATATTCCAAGATACTGTAATCTTTCTTTTTAAACAAGGTAAAAGAGCATTTTATCCTGCAGGTTCTCTTCCAGGGTTGCAGTCCCTCAGAGCTGATGCCATCCTGTGCATAAGCCACAGAACATCTTTGCTTTGCTGGTTTTCTTGGGTATCACTCTGGGGCTGTGCTGGTGGGCAAGGAGTCTCTGCTCCCCTCTCAGCACGAAGGGCATTTCTGCCAGGCTGCACACCTTGGCCATTGCCAGGGCACCCACTGAGCATGCCCTGGCCGTGTCCTGAGCCTCTCTTGCCTCCCCACCCCAGATGTACTCCATCAAGTCAGCCATTGAGAACATGGATGCGATGGAGCTGGACTACAGGATGAGGCTGGCGGAGCTGCAGAGGCGCTACAAGGAGAAGCAGCGGGAGCTGGTGAAGCTGCAGCGCCGCAGGGACTCCGAGTAAGTCACAGGCTGCTCACCCAAGTCTTGGTTTTTTCCAGCTGGGCACTTTCACTGCCTCTCGGCCCGGGAGAGAAAACTGCCCTCCATCCCTCCCTGCCTCCTCTCCATTCCTCTCCTCCTGGTACCTCCCGCCAGAGCTTTGCACAGCACACTCCTAGGCTATGTGACACAACCTGGTAACTGGTGACTGCAGCTGGGAGACTGTGGTAGAGACAGCCTTGGCTTCAGCAGCTCAGTTTAGCAGTTTGGTGGCAGGCGAAGGTTCTGGGTTGGCTCCCGTTCTAGCTTGCTTTCTTTTAATTATTTCCCTTTTTCTTCTTTTTGGATTTATTTCATTTTTCTCCCTGTTTGTTTTGCTTTTTGGTTGCAAAATTTGCTTTTGCTTTTTTTTCCTTTGTTGTTTTTTTTCCTTTTTTTTTTTTTTGTTGCCTTGGTTAACAGTGAAGCGTGTGGTTTTTTTAAAGGGAAAAGCATGACGAGAAAAGTAGAAGCTTGGCGAGAAGAGGCCCTGGAAGGCCCAGGAAGAGGAAACTTGGATCAAGCGCTCTGTCACCCATTAAGGAGAGAGGGAAGAGTGACAGCAAGAGTGGAAAGTAAGGCTGGAATTTGGGGAAGACGGGAACACGGCAGGGTCTCTGCACCAGGGTCTGACTTGGGGAGAGAATCTCGGATGCAGCGGGGGCTCGCTGTGTTGGCAGGCCAGCCACTGTCCTCACAGTGGGAATGCAGTGCCAGTGTCCTCCCTCCCTGCAGGCAGAGCACGTGTCTGGTGTTGGGTGCAGGTTGGACAGGTGGAGTTGTGTGAGGTTATATGGCTGGCAGGGAGCTGTAGGTGAGGTTTTGGAGTTGGGGAGTGTGTCTTCGTGTGCTTTCAGGAGAGCAGATGGTGCAGTCAGGTGCTGTAGAGCCAGTTGCAGGGATGCTGGTGTCAAAACCAGGAAGGACAAGGCTATTCCAGGTTATCTACTTTGTAGGACCTTTCTGCTGTGTTTCTTCTGTCTTCCTCTCTGTTCCCTGAATCTCAGTGGGAGTTGGTTTTGCCTGACATCTCTCTTTCAAGCATCTGGATTATTTTCCACTGTGCTTTTTTGTCTTTTGCAAGTCCAGCTGCTCTTGTTTGGATCTCACCACTGCTGGCCATCTACCCTACCACAGATGGCCTCTCCAATGGGAAGGCATTTCCAAGCCTCCCTGTGTGCTCCATATTTTTGCAAATGTCCTTTTCAAAACTGCAAATCAAAGTCAGGTGCCCAGCTCCCACTGACCAACGCTTCTTAAAATCTGTCCTTTTGGTGGCTCCATGTTTTGCTCTTTGTGTTTGGGTGGCTGCACAGGCTGGAGGCATCCAGAGGAGTTGTGCATGTGTGGGTGCGTGAGGGTGTTGCGTGTGCATGTCCCTGGATCACAGGAATGCTGGAGCAGGCTGCTCTGGGAGATGGAGGTGCACCCTCAGCCAGCATCCAGGGCCTGAGGTGTTGGTTTAGCTGGCTGTGCCGGTCAGCAGAGAGGATAGAGGGAGGGGAAATAACCTGGAAGCTGAGGAGGCTGCCCTGTCTCAGTGGCTTTGTGGTGGTGGTCTGACCAGCAGGCTTAGTGTGAAGGAGGCAGCATATGAGAGCTTGAAAGGGAAGCTTGGAAGGAATCTTGAGGTGCTGACTGATCATCCATCAGATAGTTACTGGAGATGGCTGGGGAGCCGGGAAAGATGTGCTTATAGTCTCACCTACTTTATTTTTTGTTTTATTTTCTTATTTATTTACCTTCTCCTTTTCCCCCAAATCCCAAAGCAAGTCCAATGACTTAGATCACAAATGCCTTTCACAAGGGGCCCTACTTGGAGTCTGGAGCAAACCAATCCTTGCAGTGCCTTCGTCCCTCCCTGTCACCCATTGTGGCACTTTGCCGCCTCCTGCTCACACCAAAGCAACCAGAGCAAGTGTCTGGGCAGTGAGGCACCTCCCTGGGCCTCAGGAGTCTCTCTGCACCTACAGAGTCCATGGAAGTAGAAGTGGGAAAAGACCTTAAGGGCCACCTCAGCTGTCAGTCCTTCCTGTTGCTGCTCTGTACCAAATCAGGCACTTTTTGGTGGCTGTTACCAAGACACCAAGGGCTTCCTTTTGGAGAACACCTTGCAGGTCTCTGATTTCAGGCACCCTCAACTGTCCTGGTGGCCAAGAATGTGCACAAAGGGCTCCTTGGCTCTCCAGTTTGGTGGAAAACCTTGTCCAAGCTGCTGTCACTTCACAGTAGACTTGGCTCCCACTGAGGATCCCCGCTGTCTTAGGAGGCATCTAACCTCACTTTTGAGCTTAGTGGGGATCACGGGGAGGAAAGCCCCCCCCACCTTGACCCATCCTGTGCTTGGCTTGCAGACTGAGCAAGTCCTTGTTGCTCTCTGAAGACTCTGAAACTGGCGAGGGCATGAAGAAGAGGCACAAAGGGGCCCTCCCAGAGGAGGACGAGGATGTGGAGAGCAGCGGTGGCAAGATGAAAGGGAAGAACCCAAGCTGGGAAGAGCATGATGCAGCTCCCAGCTTCTCAAATGAGGTCAGTGCCCTCATGGGGAACATGGAGCCACGGGCCAAAAGCCCATCTCTTTCCTGCTTTGATGGTGTTGGCTTGGACTCCTGATCTTTCAGTGTCTGTTTTCAGTTCACATGGGTTTAGATGCTCCTCAAGAGAGGATTGTGTGCAGTGGAGGGGCTAATGTTGGCTTACAGAGGTTGAACCTCTCTTTGGAGGGTGGCAGAGCCAAGTGCCTTGGAGCCAGCCAGAGCTTTCAGTGCTGCACTGGCTCTGAATCCAGAGCAAGGCTTGTCTCACCCCTTTGCCTACAGAGAGAGCATAGGGGAATGGACCTCCCAAAGCAAGGGTGGAATGGGAGCACAACCTTGCTGTTTCAAATGCAGGGTTTTCTTCTGCTCCTGTTGAGGCAATGAGATATTTATTGGAGCTTTAAGCTGCTGATGAAATCCAAAATGCATGCAGGCAAACTACTGAGTTAGAGCTGCTGTTATCTAGCTGTAGCACATGTAAAATATATTTGCTTTTTTCAAGAAGCAAGAAAATGCTGAAAGGGATGTAACAGCTCTGGCTGTAGTGCAGTGGTGCTGATGCTCATGCTGAGAGGTATTTGGGTTTTTTTGGCATCCCAGCCTCTGGAGCTGGTTGATTATGTGAAAATCCATATTTATTTGGCTGGGTCTTGGGTAAAGAGGATTTTTAATCCCTGTGATTTAGAGAAAAGCTTGTAAAACCAACCCAAACATACCCTAAAAACCAGGTAGTGTGGATAAAAAAGAACTCCAAAGTATGTTCTCTGAACATATTTCTTTTGGAAGAACGTTCATTCTAAGTTAATCTTGCAATTTTGTAGTGCTCAGTAAGAGTAAAACTGTACTGTTTGCTTACATCTTCCTCTTCTTCCTCCCTAGAACCATGGTGGGTTACGGCAGCTGGGGCTAAGATTATTACCTTGAGGCTTTATTAACTACATGCATGGGACGATTTGGAGGGCTAGTAAAATCCCTCAGGTCTGCCATGGTATCTGCTCTGTGTTCACCTTGTCTCTTCCTTTCACCTCGGCAGTTAAAGCTCAAAAAGAAGAAGGTGCCATCGGATCAGGAGCAGCTGGCCAGCAAGCTTGACAAGGCCCTGTCTCTCACCAAACAAGACAAGCTCAAATCTCCCTTCAAGTTTGCTGACAGCTCTGGGGGAAAGCTCAAAACCAGTGGTGGTGGCAGCAGATACCTCCCAGCCCACGAGGCTCTGCCAAGTAAGGAGGAGAAGAGCCTGGCCAAGAACATGGGCCTGTCACTGAAAACCACCAAGGAAGGTAAAAACAAAGTGGCTGCCAAAATGAAGAAGATGGAGGTGGGGTTAAAAGTCAAAAATCAGCTCAAGGTTTCCCATTCACCAGCAATATCTGAAGTTAGCAGCTACTCTTATAGTAAGTAAACTCGTTTTTATCTCTTCTGTCTGTAGAGGGGGTTGTGGTGGGAGTCTCTGGCCTGTTGAAAGGGGTCTTGCAAATGGGTCTGGTTTTGCTCATGATTTAAAGGGGACCTCCCAGTGACTGCTGCAGCATCTTTGGGGTCAGCATGGGCTGTCTGCCCATCTTGCTGTCCGAGGGGAAGCCACAATCACTGTGTTTCTTCCTGACCTGTGTTGTATTCATCATCAGTGGGGACAAACACTTACATAGGTTGTCCCATGTTATTGCTTTTGGTGGGAGTAGACACTCCCCTTCTACCTGTCAGATGAGCAGGTGGAGCCTCTTCTCTAGGTGGTGGTTGACTTTTGAAGTCCTTGTTGAGTTCAGTGGGCTTGACTTTAGGATTATGCCATGGAGTCTGTTGGAAAGGAAAAGCCTGCCAGTGACACTGATGTTCCTGAGCATCCTCCTGCCCTTTAGTGCCATGGCTTCTTCCTGGCTGGCTGTGCTGAGCCTTCCCATCTGTCTCATCAGCGTTTGTCCCCACCCCATATCAGTGTGGTTATGGTTACTTCTGAACCCAGAGTGTGCCTGAGGTGAAGGTTCTAGCAACTGACCACTGTTACAGAAGGAAAAATCTGAATTGCTGACAGTGTTGGGAAAACAGTAGAACCAAACATAGGAGAGTCTTTAACAGTTTAGGCAGACATTGGGGCAGAGTTTATGGTCTGAGACCGTTGTGTAATGGTCTCAGCTCACTTGCACACACATCTTTCCCTTTGCTTGCAGCTATTTAAAGCCATGTTAAAACCTTTATGGGGTGTTTGTGTGCATAACAAATACATCTCTTGGTGCAGCACTAGTTCAGAAATTTCACTAATGGGGAAGATGAGCTAGTGACTCTCCAATGGAACAAATGTTTGTCATGAAATTAGCCATTTATATGGCAAAACAGGAGTCATTGTGTCCACTGGACTTGAACGCAGCCTTTGGCTTTTATTGTGCTGTACACACTGCCCACCAGTTCTGTTCTTGAGCGTGCTTTACTCCCAAGGACAGACATGTGTCTCCTAAACTGTGGGCTCTGGAGCTAATGGGAAGAGGAAGGGTGGGCTGTTGCTGGAGGCTTTTACAGTGCCCTCCCTCTTGGCAATGTGGTTTCATGAACAAAAACTCCCTCCCAGACCTAAGAGAGCTTCTATCTGACCACTGTCCAGTGAGTCTCCTGGTGTAGGAATGTTCTCCTTTGTCGCTCAGGTCTCAGCTCAGCAGCTCTCAGCTCAGCTTTGGTTTTTCAGCTGTGTGCAGGTTTTAGGGAAGGGACTCAGCCTATCATTTGGTCACTCAGGCATGCTGAATTTCGGGAGGCAGGTCGAGCATATGGCAGCACCTCCCAGGATTGGTGGGCTGCTCATGTGGAGAAGGAGAAGGGGGACTGGAGCCAAATCCTTCTGCCTCCTGACCTCAGGATTTTCTACCTGGAGTCCTGAAAACTTTGGGCATAGATCCAAATGGGGAACTGACCGTCTTACTCCCACAAATTTTAAGAAAAGTCGGGTGTCCAAAATAATTTGCATATTTGGGCTTTGAGCCTCCTGAACTTGCCATTCTTCTTGTCTTTTCTCCACGACCCAGTACGGTGGAGTTGGGGAGTGATGCCACAATGTCTGTAATATTGTGGGGATGAGGGCATGTCCACAAATGGGGAGGTGACAAATTACACCCACTTCTATTGCATCCAAGGGTACCATACGCTTTTTGTCCCTCTCATCAGATGCCAGAGGGGATGGCTGGATAACTTCTCACCGCCCACAAGGCTTAGCAGCTTTGTAGAGCCATGATGGTTTTGGTCCCTGCTCCTTTGTACACCATGGAGCATCTGAGGCAGTGTGTTTGAAGTCAGACATTTGGAGTTAGACATCCTGCCTTCTTGGCAACTCCAACCACACGTGTTGAAAACCCTCTGTGACAGCTGGTTCGTGTAGGAAAGGAAATTCGGTCAAGAGTGTTGAGTATCACCATGGCCAAGACAAATTCAGGTTGATGGTCCAGCTGTTGGCAGTGCTGTGCCTTCAGTGGACATTTTCATAGTGGAAATGTTCTCTTCATTTTTCTGCTGCCAAGCTAAGAACACTCCTTGGATCTTAAGGGTGGACAAGGAGGTGGAGAATGTACGTTTGTGATGGAAAGAAGGAAATGTGAATTTCTGTGTTTGTTGAACGCAAGGCTTATGATGGAGCAGGGGTGGACAGTGGTATCCCCAAAATCCCCAAACCCCATTACAAACCAATCCCCAAACTCCCCATAAAACCCCCAAACCGTTACATTCAGCGATGTAACGCTCTTCCCACCCGCTTTGACCACAGATACGGACTCGGAGGAGGAGGAGGAGGGATCCCTGAGGGACGAGTGGCCAGCGCAGCCCCCGTCCTCTGCCAAGCCGCGCCCGCCCGGCCTGTACAGCTCCATGGGCAGGAAGGGCGGCCGGGCGGGCGGTGGCCCCAGGGCGGCCCCGCGCAGCGCCGTGGTGGCCGGGCGGCCGCTGAGGCCCANAACCTCACTTCCTTCCTTGCTGCCACCACCACCATTATATTATTATTACTTTTATTATTATAATTTTAATTATTATTTTTTTGTTTTGGCATGAGCCTTGTTGAAGTTTGAAAGGAGCTTCTTTAATTGCTTTCCTTTTTTCCTCCTTTTCCCCCTTTTTTTCCTCCTTTTTTCTTTTTCCCCCTCTTGTTTCTTACCCTCCTTATTTTTTTCCTTCCTTTTCCTCATTTTCTTTTA
>VWZS01006622.1:35312-54168 GCA_013397075.1 Rhabdornis inornatus
TTTCTCCACTTCTTTTTCTTTTTTTTTCTTCCTTTTCCTCTTTTTTTTTTTTTTCCTCCTCCTCTTTTTTTTTCCCCCCCTTTTTTTTTTTTTTTTAATTAGGGGGGTACTGTTGTGTGGCCGTGTGACTTGATGTTTGTACTGCAATTTGGTTTACCAAGCTTTATTAAACATACCGAGTTCATTTTTAACTAAACCTGTGTACCTTGTCTCTCTTGCTGTGTCTCTTATCAGGCGATTAGGTTGCCGCTTCACTCCATCCTGCTCTGCATCCCCCTCCTGCTCCCACTTCCCATCAGTAGAACTGGAATTAACCTAGTCTGGGGTACTCTCTATTATTCAAATATCCCTGCTGCCTTTGTCCAGATAAAACCTAGGCTTCCCCCTTTCCCCCAACCCCTTTAAGTTAATTTTTTTTTTTTGTTCACCCACTTTTGGTTTGGTTTTATCTGTTTGTTTCCTGATAGACTCTCTCCAGGTAGGCACATAAAACATGGAAGCACTGACTCCTTGTTGCTGCTGCAGGAGGGTGCAGAGTGTATTTAACAGCCAGAAATTTTTCTTTTTAATTTTTTAAAACGTAAATACCAAGTTTTTGTGTCTTTTTGGGTGGTAGATTTTTTTTTCAGATGCCCAGATGTAACCCACAGTGCTCAAGGATGTGGTAATTACTGCATTAAATTTGACTCTGCAGTTTCCCTCCCTCACCCTCACCCCCGTTTTTTTCTTGCAGCTCTTTTTTTGTCAGCCTGTCATTAGTACTTCAGTGGGAAAAGAGATTACTTGAGACTTTTCCTCCAGAGACACAAGGGGTTTCTGTTTTAGAGCGCACTCATTAAATAATAATCATGGGGAAAGGTCATTTTAATGAGCCCTCAGCTCCCAAAAGAAAGTAGCTTGGCTGGGCTGAATGCAAAGCAAGAGCATCCCCAGTTGTTATCTAAGTTACACGGCAGAGCTGGATGTAGCCCAGCAAAAACCTTTTAGTGTTTTACACTGCTCAGGGCTGTTAATTGAAAAACAGGGCTGCATAGTTTGGCTTTTGTTTTTTCGGGTTTTTTTTTCCTTTTTTTTCTCTTCTGAGTTTTTTGATGTTAATTTCCTCCGTGCACCTGTTTGGTTTTTCTTCCCTCCAAACCCAACCTCCTCCAAAGAAAGATAATTAAAGCTAAAAAAAAAAAAAAAAAAGAAAAAGAAAATTATCAAACACGGCAGAAAGATACAGAATGTTGATTTGGTTTGATGTGGCTCTGGGCTGGACCTACCAATGCATTTCAAAGAAAACCCAAAAGAGAAATACATGTGTCAAAACGAAAAAAAAAAAAATTGTTCTTTAGAGAACCCAAAAAGTTGTGGGGATAGTGGATTTTATGTAAGGTTGAGATTGCCTCATTTCCATGAAGAGTCTGCGTTAACTTCCATTCTTCCCTTCCTTGTTCCTTCCTGCATCTTTTCTTTGTTTTGCTGCTGTTGGAAATTTTGAGGATATCAATCCCTTTTAGGTGCCAAGTTCTTGAGGGGGGTTTTGGGTTTGCTTTTTGGTTTTGCTCCAGGTAAGCAGAGAGGTAACTTGTCTTTTTGTCTATTTTTCAAGTAACCTGTCTGCTTTATTAGAAAAAATAAACTAAAAATCCCAGTTTTATGGGATAAAATCTGGGGAGGGCAGGGGCTATGGGAGGAGGTTGGGGAATCCGGAACAAATGGGGAAATGCATTGTAAATCCCACTAGGGTGTCATTTAATGGTGGGGAAACCAAAGATGCAAAACCTCCCTGGGGTGGGAGGTGGGCAGGGAGGGGGAGGCGGGGAGGGATTATTGGTTTCAATTTGGGTTTTTTTTTCCTGCAAATGAATTTTTTTCTTAGTTGCTTTTTTTTGTTTGTTTGTTTGTTTTTTTTTTTTGTTTTTTTTTGTCAGAAGCATTTCTTGAAGGGATATTTGGGTAATAGGGTTTCTAATGACTTTCCCTGAATACTAAACCGATTAATAACCTCAGCTTTTCTAGAAGTGCTCGCTTTCTCCTTGCAGCTGCTTGACCAACCCTTTCACCCCTGCCCCTATCCATGATGCTTTGAATGTCTGTGTCGGTCTCTTGCATTTGCTCTCACGCTGCACTAAAGAAGCAAAGTGGTTGGCTGGTTGTAGGGCAGACACTTCTCAGCGAGGGTCACTAGCCATGAACCTGAACCTTGACCATTGTTATGTAGGTAGGCAAAATAACTTTTCTTTATGTCATCTGTCAGCCTCAGACGTTTCGATGTTGCCTCCATGAATAATGACACGTAGCACTTTGCATTCTCTTGGTTATTTTAATTTTGAAAATGATTGCTGTCCGCTTTCAACTTTCCTCTGTCCATGAAGAGTCTCACATGGAAGGTTTGCACATGTGTGTATGTGTTTGAGGACTCCAGAAATGCTTTGATGTTTGCAGAACTACTTTTGGAGAACACCGTAGCCCAGCCAGGGCAAGGATTTGCAGATGAGTCCAGGATGAAAACCTCAAAGGTCTCTGGACCACAGTGCACAAATGTCCCCGTGTCAGGGATATTGCCTGGCCCTGGCCCTGCAGTATCTGTGTCAAAGGTGGGATTAGCTGCAGAAGACCTGTTTTCTGCCACCTGGTTTGACATAGGTGAGGGGGGAACACGCTGCTTTCTTACTGACCAAACATCACATTGCCATTCTGATAAGAGGCAAAGCTTGTGGTTTTTAATTTGGAGAGGAAACTGCTAATGTGGGCTAAAGCCCACCAGGATAGGTAATTTCTTGATCTTTCTGAAACCTAAGACCCATAAGTCCTCCTCATCCATACTCTGTTTTCCTTAATTTAGTACCTCCTTCTCTGTTCTTGTTTTCCTGACTTGGAGGATGATTTTACCCCAATTAAAAAAAACAAAAAAAACCAGTGAGGGGTAACCAGTTTCCTACACATTCTCATGTGATAGTTGTAATATTTTTAAATTTTTCATAAGCACTTCTGGAGTCAACAACACAGCACATGGAGGTGAAAAATCTTCCAATGATGAGAACTGGCTTATTTGGAGAGAAAAAAAAAAGGTACAGTCTTAAATTGGACACTCAAAAATAATCAACCTCCAGAATTTGGACAGATTGCAGAAATCAGATGTTAATGACCCAGTAGCTGTCTAAAGTCTGCCTGTACTTAGCCTGCTTTGTATGCTGTAGGCTTGCTTGGTGTTATGAGAAAATCATGCTATTTATTTTTACAATGTGAAATGACTGTTTTAAGTGTGTGTTTTTACTCCTTCCCTTCCCCAGCCTTTCCTCTTCACACCCCCTCAACCCGTCTTGTTACATACATCAGTCTCTAAAAACCAAATTGCTTAACCAATTTCTGTTTGTCATTAACAAATCTTCATTTACTGCTCTCCTACAGTAAAATTCCACAGCAGCTTAGCTGTTAAAACCAGTGAGAAAAATTAGTATTCTTAACTGGGTTTGGGTTTTAATTCAGTGCAGGTAAAAATTAAAATAGTCTTTGGCTCCAGTTTATCTGACATCAGTAGCATTTAAATATGAACGTTTTGTTTGTTTTGGCTGTGGAGTTGTATGTACACGTGTGGTTGCATGTGTGGGTATATACACACATATACATGCTCTTAAAAATGTCAATTAGAAAAGATATTTTTTAAAAAAAGATATTTTTGTTTCAATTAGAAAAGATATTTTATTTTTGAAAAGATATTTTGAGCATTTTTTCCCTTACCCTCTCTCAGTGTTAACAGAATTACCATTGAAGGAGAAAAAGATTTTTTTAAAAATATTTTTTCCCCGTTGCTAGCTAAAAATCACCTTTTCAGGACAAAAAAAATATTGAGGCTTCAATTGTGTAAAGGTATCTGTGCATGGTTAATTTTAAACCCACACATAGTTTGGGTACAGTAGGAGTAAAACTCCTGCTTCCCATTAAATACAGGCACTAGTCTCTCCAGGGAGCTGTACAGATGGACAGGGAGCACCAGCAGCTTACTTGCCACCATGGCCAGAAGTTTGCAGACTTACTTTAGAAGCATGTGGGCTTGGAGCAGAGCCCCAAATGTCTTCTTTTTACTTCATTTGTTACTTTTTGTCTCTTGGAAAATCAGAAAGAGGAGCAGGGATTGTGTTGTGCATGTGGAGTGAGGTTAGCAACATCCATCCTCGCCATGAGAGGTGGAGGAGGATAGATCTGTGCTGTGAATGTGTTAAAATGGGGTTATTTTCAGGCTGGAAATTATATCTCCTGCAGATAAAAATATAAGTGTTGTGGTAAAAATGCTGACAGGGGACTGTCTTCAGTTGTCTTTCTGTAGTGTGACGCCATGTATGAGCAGCAGGTTGCAATAACCACCAGGCACCTCACTGTATTGTGTATTTTCTGTAGCCTGAGGAACAGCCACTGCCATCCTGGCTTTTAAATCTGCTTTACCTCGTTGCCTCTGGAGTGCTGGAGCTGCTGGGCATCCTTTTGCCCTTGCATGTGAAGGGATGGTGCTGCTGGGCACTCAATGGCTGAGCCAGTGGGGCTGGACTGCTCATGGAAGGATTTTCCTGCAAACTTTCCCCTTTTTTCCACCCCATTTTCCTCCCCAGCTGCTCACTGAGCCACTCTGCTCAGCCAGCTCTCAGCCAAGCATGAGGGACTGTACAGGTTGATTTTTTCATTTTTTCCCCGTTTTTGCTGAAAATTGCTGAATTTCAGAGCTAGATGGCATGGATGAAGAAGGTCTCACTACCCCACAGGGTGTCACTGAACTCAAACATGGTTTTGCTGCTTTTCAGGTGGTTTTCATGTCTCAGAATAAAGTTCATCTGGATTTGTTTTCTTTTTGGCAAAATGTGGTATAAAAACAGCAGTTGTGCTCCATTTTCTGGTAGGGGAAGGAATCTGATCCCAATTTGCTGTGGATGTTTTTTTTCGCATGTGGTTTTTATGCAAGGAGTGAACAGGGCTGTGGATTTCTTGTATTGACTACAGGACTGTAGGTTCAGTAGCATTTTTATATCACAAGGTACCAGTCTGAGCAATTAAAATGGGGAAGGAATTTTTATGCAGCTAAAAATTAGTATTCTGTGACTATCAGATGTATGCTACAGAGATAAACCATCCATGTTAAAAAAAAAGCAAAAAAAGCTGCCAGTTATCTCAGTTGATAAAATCCAAGGATGAGAACATTGTTTTCTGATATTCCTGTTCTTTCTATTATCATGGAAAAATAACACTTGTATTATTGTATTTTTTTTTTTCTGAGCAACCAAGTGTTGAGGACGTTTTTATCTATCCCAGAGGGCATATGTGAAAAGAAAAGGATTTTCATGTTCATTCCAGCTCATTTTGAAGGGATCTGGTTTCTCATTTGGCTGGATTTCAGACAGAAGGATAGTGGCTGGTAGGAGCTGGGGAGTGGGCTCAGAACAGGGCTCCTGCTAGTGGTGGAAATTTTCCAGCAGCCTCAGTGATCCTACTTAAGCCCTCAATTTCAAGAGAAATGAAATATCTTTTCCAGACCTGCTTTTCACAGTTAAATATATATATTTTTATAGATCTGGGTGCTCATATATGTGTGTGTATAAGTGTGTGTGTGTGGTATATGTGCATTTGTCAAGTGGCTTGCTCACCAGCACTCACTGGATGAGATGCTGTTAAAATTAATTGCCTCTGAGCTGCTGACAGACTCTTGGGAGGCGCTGTAGGGAGGGAGAGGTGCCACTCTCAGAGCATCTACCCCCAAAATACCTGCTGTGTACACACCCTAGAGGAAACCCTCAGCCCACTGCTCTGCAGGTGTCAGTCGAGGCAGGCAGTGAGGCTGATTTCTCTGCCAGAATTAGATTTTGGCTGTGGGCAGCTCTTCCTGCTTGTGCTGAGCTGGGCTTCCCTATCCTGAGTTGTAGGGAGGGAAATGAAAGGCACAGAGAGAGTTCTGAGGCACAGTGTTCAAACACTGCTCCTTGTCTCCAGCACTACCTACACTTTCCTCCCTTATGCATTCCAAATCCATTGCTTTCGAATTATTATTTCTCCCCCCTCTTTGCATTTTTGCTTCCTGCCCCTTCTCCTCCCTGTGTCCCCCTTGCCTCCTGCTGTGGCACAGGCTGCTCTCTGGTATTCCCCTTCCATGCTGATCTCTGGTTCTGATTACACTAATGGATTTTGTTGTGGAGGAAGTGTTGGTGGGCGGGAGGGGAATCCCACAGCTCCCAGGTTGGGATTTTCAAAGGAATGAAGCTTTTAATTCCTCCTGAAAGCTGTAGGGAAGGGGTGCCTGGTATCCTTTCAAAATCTGCCAACACCCTGCTCTTCCCTCCCTTGCCCTGAGTAGGTCTTTGCTGTACCCTGTACTGCTGTGTCCTTCCAGGGTGGTGGCAGGCAGGGTGACACCGGCTCTATGGCTGCAAGGACACGTGTGTGCCCATGGCCAGCATCCTGTGGCTCAGTCCTGGGTGGCTCAGTGCCACTTAGGTGGGCACAGAGCAGCAGGAGAGTTGCGGCTCGGGTTGGGAATGTGGCTGGTGCACAACTCCGTGAGATTTGTAACGGGCTCCCTGTTCTCTGCGTGCCAGATTCCAGCTCAGAGGAGGAGGAAGATGATGATGAGGAGGAAGAGGAGGAAGCAGAGGACTATGGCACGGATGGCACAGACAGGCTGTCATCACCTGCCCTGGATGAGAGTGGCCTGGGCCTCCTGGCCAGGTTTGCTGCCAGCGCCATGCCCAGCCCCATCGTCCCCCCTCCGCTCTCCATCATCCAGCTGGAGGCCAAGCAGAAGGCAAAGAAGAAGGAGGAGCGGCAGAGCCTGATGGGTGAGTTCTGTGGTGTGGGGTGGTGCTGTGGGGGCAAGGTGGAAGGTTTGGGAGGTCCCAGCTGTGCTGCAAGAGAGCAGGCAGTGTACCCAGACACCGAGCTGCCCTTTCTTTGCTTTGGCTGCTTGGTCCTGATGCTGAAGGTGGAGAAAGTGACCTGATAGGGAAATGAAAACCAGTCACGGACATGGCAGGTTAGCAGCTGCAGCTGTGGCTTCTCTAGGGACAGCTATGGCTTTGTAAAAGTTTCCTCTTTTCCTACTTGGCAAATTCTCAACAAGACATGCTGCAAAGGCAAGCAGTGGGATGCTGCATCCCCTTGGACAGAGTGCAGAAGGCAGTGAAGTGCTGTTAAATTTTAGGGAAGGAAGCGTGTGCTAAATGCAGCTGATCTTGGATACCCGAGGGAAGCACAGACACCCAGGCAGAAGAAAAACTCTTTCCATCAGCCCATCCCATCAGCTTCCTTATAGAAACCAGCCAGCGAGACTCGAAACAAGCATTCCTTCCTCTGCTCATGTGTTTGCAGTGCCAGAATCTGGGTTTCTGCCCTGCCTCTGTCTCAGTTTCAATGTGTTGAGAGTTTCATTTCTTCCCCTCCCCATGCCCTGCTGCACAAGTGCCCATTGGTGACATTGTTCCTGGTCAGACAGATCTATATGGGTTCCATTTATAAATTCGCTATTAATATTTATTAAGTAATAATGGAATTTATAGCATGCTTCAGAATGGAAAATGATGTCCTTCTCGGGAGCCTGGCTTGTTTTAGCACTGTTTCCATGCTATATTAGGCTTTTGCCAACTTGTTCCAACAGCCTCTGCTAAGAATTTATTGTCTTGTAACCTGCCCTCCTTGAAGCTGGAAGCATCTAGAAATTACCTCATGCAGTACTGAGAGAAAAGAAGGAGTGTTTTAATTTCCAATGGGTTTTTCATATTGAGCCTTGCCAGCTTTGTTTTTGGCATGCTGACTCTTTTTCTCTTCATGCTGGGGCTGTCTCAGGGGAAGAGGGTTGGGTAGAAGACAAGAGCAGTTTCCTGCAGACTGAATCTGCTCAGGAAAGTGAGTGTATTTGAGAGAAGGACCAAGAGAAGATGCTTTCCTTGCTTTGTGCCATGTACATTTTCATTTTCCCATGTGAATGGTGTTTGCCTGCCTCTTGCCCGTGTTGCTGGTTGTGTAGGTGCTGCCTCAGTTTCTGTTCTGCACCTGGAAACATGATCTTGCTTTCCTTTATCAGGTTCAGGGGAACACAGTGAAGGTGGGGAACAGCTTGGCATTACTGAAGTATTTCAGGCCTCTGGGTGCTGCTGTGCTCATGGTGCTGAGCAGAGGCCAGTGTGAGGGAAATTCCATTTGCCACAGACAAAAGATCATTTACCTCTCTTGACTTTAAGGCGACTGCTTGAGCCAATAAAAAGATCTGTGGTGTCTGTCGGCCAATGGGAAAAAATTCGCTTGAAATATGGGTTTATTCCGTTTGTTAAAAGACATTGTTCTCCTGAAAGAAAGGTGAAACTGGAGAGGGCTCCCAACCAGGAGGGAAGGAGGGATCAGCTTGTGGGGTTTATGCTTGGTTTCAGCTGAGCAGCTTCTTTATGAGGAGGGGCATGTTAAAATATCTTTTCTCTTCAGAGCTTCCCTGTCTGGTTTTGCTTGTGGGAGAAGGAAGAAAATGGAGGCAGGGAACACACTGAACCACACTGTCTGAATTGTTGGGCTCTGCTTTGGAGCAGGGCAGGCTTACTTCCAGGGAATTTCCACAGTGTTTTATGGCTCAGAAATGGAGGTCTGAGGGATTTGGGGATTGGAAAGGGGAACAAGCAAGAGCTCTGTTGAGCAGGCACAGCATCTCCCATGGACCCCAGAAGTTTCCAGCAGGATGTGTCCCCTCTTGGCTCAGGCAGGGCTTTGACTGATGGTTAAATATTTTGCACCTAGGGACAGAGTTCGAGTACACAGACTCGGAGAGCGAGATCAAGATCAGGAAGAAATCTCCTTCAGGGCTGCTGCGTGGGAAGAAAGGGCTGCTGGAGTCCAGCAGTGTCCCACCAAGCCAGGCCCCCAGCAGCATTGACTCTGCATCTGGGAGCGCTGACAAGGCCAAGCTGGGCTCTGAGAAAGGCCGCAAGCTGAAGAAATTTAAATCCCCTAAGGACCTGAGCTTTGAGTTTGGGCTGGAGGCCAGCGACGATGACCTGTGGAACCGGCGCCGCAGCGAGCGCATCTTCCTCCACGACGCCACCACGTCCTCGGCCATGCTGACATCCACGGCGCCTGCCAGCTCCACACCTGTCTCCAAACCTGGGCGCTGTGGCAAAGGGGCCCCCCTGAGCCCCAAAAAGGAGAGCAGCAAGGGGAAGGAGAGGAAGGAGCTAAGCAAGGTGAGGATTGGTGGTTGGGATGCTTGGGAACCAAGGGTGAGGGGAGGGCAATTAACTCCATTGAGGCAAAGGAGAATCGAGTCTTGCCTCAGCAGTTCTTTAGCTGCCCCTTATCAGCCCCATGTACACCTGGAGGCTCTGTCATACTTGCATCTGATTTGCAGGGAGTAAAAGCCTGTCATGTTTGAATGGGGCTGGTTACTTCTGTCACCCTCCATGTCCCAAATCCATTCTGTTTGGGTGGCCAAAGACAATGATCCTGCATTAAAACAGCTCCTGTGAAATGTCTCTCCCGCTTTCTGCATGAGCTTGTCCTCTTGCTGACCCATGGCCCCCAGAATGGCCCTTAAGGCTGTTCACCTTTTGTATGGTGACTTCTGAGGTCTCTGGCTGGGGGTGACAGTGGTCTCTGGGTTACTGGCTTTTCATCTGAGCTGAATGCTCAGCTCCCCCTGGCTCCAGTTCAGTTCATGGTAGTGTTATGGAAGAACACTGATGGGAAGAGTTAGACAAGTTAGTTGTGACATGAGGCCAACTGGGATCTTCTTGGAGCTCTTTGGAGGAAGATTTTATGGGCAGGAGTTGCTCTCCAGGCGAATGAAAAGCAGAGCTAGGAGATGTAGGATGTGATGTGGGCAGTGAACTAACTGCTAGCTGAACGCAATCCTACCTATGCACAGCCTGCCTTGCTCCACCTTTTCCCTTTCCTTGGACCCAGATCTTTACCAATCTTCTCTTTACTGATGGAAGTGTTTTGTTTTGATTTTTAGCAGCGGAAGAAGGGTAAAGAAACACCCTGCTGCTCCTCCTCCTCATCTATGTCTCCTCCTGGCATCCCCAGCTCCCCCTCTGATGTTCGGGTCAGCCTGGCAAGTGCCCTGAGCTCCACCAAGAAGAGCAAAGCTAAGGTGAAAGCCAAGGAGGTGAAAAAAGAGGTGAGGGGCTGGTTTAGTGTGGCTGGACTGTTGTTTGGCTGGCAGAGCCCTGCTGTATGCTGGACTGTTGCATTGTGAGGGAGGGAAAACAGACGTGCAGGGTTTGCTGGGTGTGTTATAAGCAAAGGGCTGGTTTGAGAAGCCTAAAATCCAAGGGAGACTCTCAAATAGTACCTGCTGCTACCATCTGGTGTTCATTTGCCTTCATCCCCCAAATTAGTGAGCAGGCAGGATTTTCTCTAAGGCTGCCACGGGGTGGAGGGAGCTGTCCTTGCATGGACAGCAAGGACCAAGGAGGTGGTGATGGAGTAGCCTTGCTCAGCACTGGGTCACAGCTGGTTCCTGCTCCACTGCTGTAGCCTGTCATCTCTCATAACACACACTGCTTTCTCCTCACATGATTTTTCTGTGTGATGCTTATGGTCTGTGTGTAACAGTAAGGAACAGATAATGGAGATTGGAGAAGACATAGAAACAGTGCCTGGTGCCTGTTGAGTGAAGGCAGATGCTCAGGAGCACTGTGGTGAATGCAGAGCAAAACTACAGCTCCACAGCATTTCTCCCAACCTCCAAGAGTGAGGATGTGGGGAATTGCTTTTGGTCAACTGCTGGTGATGCTTGGGGATAAAGGCAGCAAAAAGTTTGAGTGTACTCACTTAACTGTTTGTGAGATGAACATTCCTGAGGATGGAGATAGGATTGTCCCAATATTCTCAGGTTATTTTTTGCTGGAGGAAGGTGAGATGGGATCAGACTGTTTCCTGTGGTGATCCTGCTGATGTGCTGCTTGTTGTCTTACAGAACCGAGGGAAGGGAGGAGCTGTCAGCAAGCTCATGGAGAGCATGGCAGCAGAGGAGGATTTTGAACCCAACCAAGACAGCAGCTTCTCAGAGGATGAGAACATCCCACTGAGCATGCTGGTTGAGAGGCCACCCACACCAGGTAAGGGCAGGATTTTACAGGTAGAGGAGCTGGGCAGGTTTCCCAGGGCTGCTCAGAGGACAACTGTGCTTCTTTCATACATACCTCATCTAAAGCCATGAGTCTTTGGGGTGGAGATACCACTTTTTCAGTCAATTCAATAAAAACTAAGCCTGGTCAGCACAGCTTGCTGTGACATCTAGTTGAAGCCCAGTCTCTGAGTTGCCCTATTTTCATTTACTGGTTTATTATTATTATCGAGAGAGGGGACAGTGATGCTGGCAATCTGAAGTTTCCTTTTCCTCTCACTGTCCCTTTCCCATGTGTGGTGCTCTATAATCCCCATCTTGCTCCACCCCCTCCCAGCTCCCCGCTCCTGCATCATTGACAAGGATGAGCTGAAGGATGGCCTGCGTGTCCTCATCCCCATGGATGACAAGCTGCTCTATGCTGGGCATGTCAAGACAGTGCATTCACCAGACATGTGAGTTGGGGGGTTGCCATATCCACCCAGGATCTGCCAGGAAATGGGGACAGAGCTGCTGCACGGATCAGTTTGGGGGTTGTGTAGAGCTGGCTGCCCAGAGACTTGACAGCGTCTGGCAGGGAGGGAAGGAGAGTTCACTCTGGTTTATCAGCATTGAGGGAAACCCAACTATCTCTCGTTAAGTGCTCTCACATCCTCGGAGGGAGGCGTTACCTGGTGGGGGTGGTGTTTCCCATGTGCTGTGTCTGACTGAGCCTTTGTGTTTCAGATACCGGGTGGTGGTGGAGGGCGAGAGGGGAAACCGTCCCCACATTTACTGCCTGGAGCAGCTGCTGCAGGAAGCGGTATGTGGGACCAAAGGCTGCCTGTCCTCAGTTGCCCATGCCCTGTTCTGGGGTGGGGGAGGATAGCTGGAAGCTCTCTCCTGCTCCAGCTGCAGGGATGCCCTGGTCCTGCTCCCATGGTCAGTGTGGGCAGAACTCCCCTTGGTGGGCTCGCTGCCCCATTGCCAAGCTCCCCCACTGGCAGCGGGCAATAGTCCTGCACTCCACCAGGGGTGGTTCTTCACAGGTGGCCCTGTGAGCGCACAGGAGGCCATTCCCAGTAAGGAAACTGTCCCTTGCCTTCTCCAGAGCTGCTTTGCTCCGTGCCAGGTGTGGTGGGATGGTCTGTGCTGGTGCCAGGGTGGTCAGTAATTGCCTTCCTCTTGCCCTGAGCAGATCATCGATGTGAAGCCCCCTTCAGTGCGGTTCCTGCCCGAGGGCACAAGGATTGCAGCATACTGGAGCCAGCAGTACCGCTGCCTCTACCCAGGGACAGTTGTCCGAGGTAAGGCCACCCTGGCTGCTCTGTGCTCTGAACTTTGGATGTCTCAGCCCTGTGTGTCCTCAGGGATGTCAGGTTCATCTGGGGAAGCCCTGAGCTCTGCTGTGAGTGTCCTGGAGGTCAAAGCCTGTTCTCTCCTCCAGGTCATGCTCCTCTCATTAATGATGCAGTACCATCCTGCAGGTTTAGGAAGAGGTTTGAGCAATTTAGGAGCTTAAATATATCAAGGAATTTAATACATTTCAGAAAGTGAGAATTTATTCCAGGCATTGGTTATTTCTGAGGCTGTGGAGGTTTCTAAATCACCTGGACACTCACAACTTTGCTCTGACACAAAACTCTCCAGTCTGGTCGCATTAAAAAGTTGGTGAATGGCTCTGGACAATTCTGCCATGGCTGGTCTTGTTTTTGGGCTCTTGGTCATACCACTTGTGTAAAAGGGAATAATTACTTTTGATGTATAAAGCAGTAATGCTGATGGAAGAAGAGAGGGTTAGAACACAGTTTATTTCTCTTGGAGAAAGTGAAAAGCAGCAGTTTATGATGGCTGAGAGTAGTTAAAAAAATGCAGATAAAAAATATATTTCAGTGAAAGGAGAGAAGTGAATATCTGCAAGAATAGATAGAAATAGTGGAGAGAGATGGGAAGTCAAATTGGAATGGCTGTTATGTTCTGGAGCAGTGCTGCTGATGGGGAATTTCACACTGAGTGGGCTGATTTAGTATTATCAGGGACTTTCCATTGCAGGGTGAGCCTTCTGTGCCCTCCCTGCACAGCCTAGGAAAGGTGAAGTGGGAGGCTTTGCAGCTGGTGCAGCACCCCTGTCTTTCCCCATGTCCCCACTTCCTTTACTTTGGGGTTTGTACTCTGATGTTTGCTCCTAATCCCATCTTCTACTCCCCCGTTTCACAGGAACCCTGGATCTGGAGGAAGATGGTGATCTCATCACAGTAGAGTTCGATGACGGGGACACGGGACGCATCCCACTGTCTCACATCCGGCTTCTCCCACCTGACTACAAGATCCAGTGTGAGTCTTTCTGTTCAGTCTTTTTTGCAAAGCACTTCCCACTCTGACATATATGGAGTTTCAGGCCACTTTCTTCAAATTTTGGGACAAGTTCACAGACTTTCAGTCACAAAGATTGCATCATTAATTATAGAACACAGAGCTGGGGTGGGATATCACCCATAAGGAAAAAGGCCCAGTCCCTATTGCAGATTTGGCTGGGATACTTTCACTATATCACATCTCTGTTTTATGTGTTACTTGACTACGTTTGAACATCTCTTTGACCCGTTCCAGGTGCTGAGCCTTCCCCTGCCCTTTTGGTGCCCAGCACCAAGCGCCGTAGTCGTAAATCCAGCAAAGACACTGGAGAAGGAAAAGAGGGAGCTACACTGGGAGCAGAGGAGCCAGTGTCAAAGGGCAAAGGGCGAGGGAGAAAGCCCAGTGTCAAGGCCAAAGCTGGTAAGTTGCCACACTGCTGGAGCTGAGGGAGTCCTTGCACAGTTCCTCACTGTTCTCCCCAGGTTAGGGCTGTTGCTTGGAGCAGGATTTAGGTGAGGATGGATGCACTGCTTGAGTGCAAAGCACACATGCATCTCGCTCTGCTGCGGCTCCAGTTTACAGGAGGCTGGCTTGGAAGCTGGCCTGTGCTGTGACAGCCTCCTTCTGTCAGTCAAGGATGTGGAGCAGAGTTCCTTTTTCAGCTGAGCATCTCTGCGGCTATCAATAGGGCCAAAGGTGTAGGAGATTTGTAGTTTGGCTCTCCTGAAGTTGAAGTAGCACCCCTGGGCATTGTCCATCACTTCTCACAAGTATTGGCACCAGGCCAGGCTGTTCAGTGTGCAGTGAGGGCACCCCCTGTGTTCCTTTGGGGGTACCTGGGCAGGCAGGAACAAGCCATCCTTGGCCAGAGACCAGTCACCACTGGTGTCTGGCTGTGTGTGAGCTAATAAAGCCCATCTGGAGGGATAACATTGTGCCTTTGTGTTTCCTCCCTTCTGCAGAAGAGGCTGCCTTGCCTGAAGAGAAGGACCAGGTGGAGTCTTCACCTGTTACCTCCTCAGTCCCAGAGAAGCCGGCCTGCCTGAGCAAGCCGAGCATGAAGGGGTCACGAAAATCACAACCGCTGCCAACTGGAGGCTCTCCGGCTCCCACAGAGGAAAAGCGGTCAAAAGCCAGCAAAATGAAGATCTCCACGAAGCTGCACAGCCCCCCACAACCCTCTTACCAGCCTGCTGTGTTTGGCAGCATCCTCAGCACAGAGCCCTACAGCGATCTCCCGGGAACACTGGCGGCCTTTGGCTCTAGCGATGCTTCAGTGTCCAAAGCCAAAGCCAAGAAGGGGCGACCCACAGAAGAGACACAGGAGTTTGGCACCATGGTCAAGGCTCAGAGGAAGCATGACAATGAAATCCTGATCAAGCTGGACCACGAGGGTGTGATGTCTCCAAAGACAAAGAAGATGAAGGAGGCGATGAGGATGCTGGAGGACTCAAACCTGGCCAGTCGCAGAGATGGGAAGGGTCTCTTGGGGCTGGGCTATTCTGCTGCAGTGAGTGTGGAAGGCAAGCAGAAATCTTCCCGAGCCAAGGTGGCTGAGGGAGACCCTTCTCCTGCCAGCTTTGGAGGAAAGTTTGATGCCTCAGCAGAGAGCCTTGCTGCTTCGAAGGACCAGGAAGAAAAGGCAGCAGCTCCTGAAGCTGTGGAGGAGTCTGAGAGCAACAGCAGTGACAGCAGCTCAGAGTCAGAGGGAGAAGAGGAGGCTGAGAAGAACCAAGGGGAAGCCCAGGACAGCAGCTCAGCCAGCTCAAGAGCATCCACCCCTCTCTCTTCATCCAACTCCTCCTCTTCTTCCTCTTCTAGCAGCAGCTCCTCTTCATCCTCATCTTCCTCCTCTTCCTCCACCTCATCAACCTCTTCCTCATCAAGCTCCAGCTCTTCTTCCTCCTCCACTACAGACGAAGATTCCTCCTGTAGCTCTGACGACGAAGTAGCTGAGACCCAGCCGAGTTCCTCGGTGCAGCAAACCCTCCCACCCAAGCAAACCAAGCAGGCAGGGAAATCCCGGGCATCCTCCCACCCGCAGAGCCAGAAGCAGGCGGCACAGCAGCCGGCGCAGCAGGCGGCGCAGCAGCCGGCACCGCCGCAGAGCAGCAACAAGAGCCGGCCCAAGAAGCGCGAGGGCATCCACCTGCCCACCACCAAGGAGCTGGCCAAGCGCCAGCGCCTGCCCTCCGTGGAGAACAGGCCCAAGATTGCTGCTTTCCTCCCGGCACGGCAGCTCTGGAAGTGGTTTGGGAAGCCCACACAGGTAAATGCTCCGCAGTGCTTGGCACTGGGGTTTGCCTTCTGGTGCCTCTTCCTTTTTCCTGCAGTGGTGGAACTGCTGGTGTGGTGTGCCAAGTGGACGGTTTGCAGGGAGATGGGGGTTGGCTTTCAGTGTGTTGGGGAAGCCATTCTGCATGGTGTATCCCTGTGCCCCAATTCCTGTGGGAATACTGTGCCAGCAGCAAAGGGATGCATGCGGGATAGGGTGTGTATGGAAAACAGAGATGATCCCTGACTCACCACTTGCATGATCCTCTCTTGGCAGAGACGAGGAATGAAAGGGAAGGCCAGGAAGCTGTTCTACAAGGCCATCGTGCGGGGCAAGGAGATCATCCGCATCGGAGACTGCGCCGTTTTCCTCTCTGCTGGCCGCCCCAACCTGCCCTACATTGGCCGCATCCAGAGCATGTGGGAATCCTGGGGGAACAACATGGTGGTCCGAGTCAAATGGTTTTATCACCCAGAAGAAACCAACCCTGGGAAGAAACTCAATGAAGGCAAGGTAGGCTGGTCTCCTTTGCTGAGAGGGCTGCAAAGCTCCTTGCTCCCTTTTGTTTCCAATGATGAGGAGAATACCCAAGGCCCAGTTTGTTACTGGTACCCTGAAGGAGGTGGCCCCATTCTTTCATCTTGTGGGGGCTGCCTGTGGTGTGGGCAAGCCCAGTGTTGGTCCCTTGTAGAAGGGAGGGGTGGGTTTCTTTGCATTAGGAAATAAAGACTTCTGCGTTGGTCCAAAAAGAGTGTCAAGAGCCAGACCAAGTCTTTAAAGAGGATGGGCCTGGTGCTCAGAAACACTGAATTTTGCACATGTGTGCAGCTGGTTTACAGCAGGATTATTCCTAGTGGCAGTGGGCAGGGGTTGAAGTTCCAAAAGTACGTGTGGTGGGCAGGAGGTGGTGGCATGGAAAAGCAACAAATTCACCAGGTTTTCACTTCTGTTTCCTCTTTTCTTCTTGGGCACAGCGCTGGGATCAGAAATCTGGCAGGAGTCTGGCCACAGCTTTGCAGGCATCCAACCAGAGGAAGGACTTTATGGAGGTTGGTAGGACTGGGGGAAGGCTGGGAGAGAATGCTGGGTACCCTGTAACGAATAAATGCTACTGGGAAATGCCCCTCAAACTTCTCTGGCTCTTGCTTTTTGCCTCAGCTGCCAAGTCTGCAGTGCCCAGGGCTTGGGATGGGTATTTCTGGGAGGGTGGGAGTAGCTGCAGGTGCTGGGTGTGGGGAGGAGCAGGGAGCTGGTATCCAGCATCCATCTTTCCATTCGCATCCTTGAAGTGAGGACGACAAACTCCTGGCCTCCGTATTTCCCTGTATCTGTGTTTGGCAGCTGCAGCATTCCCATCAGTGGAAGCCAAGTGAAAGCCAGGGCTCAGGTTCAGTGGGCTGCAGGGATTGTCCAGGCTGTCCGTGGGCCTGTGCAGATTCCCAGTGTCCTTCCCCTGGGCTGGCTGTTGGGATGAGTGAGATGTTCTTGAGTGTGAGCAGAGTCCTATCCCTTTATGATGAGTGTTTTTCCTACTTACTGAAGATGATGCTGTAAATGCTATGTGATCTAATGGCTCCTTTTTTCCCCACCTCCTTCCTTCTGTTCCTGTTGTGCAGAGAGCCCTCTACCAGTCCTCTCACGTGGATGAAAATGATGTCCAGACCATCTCACACAAGTGTCTTGTTGTTGGTCTGGATCAATATGAGCAGATGCTAAAGACAAAGAAATACCAAGATAGTGAGGACCTCTACTACCTTGCAGGGACCTATGAGCCCACCACGGGCATGATCTTCAACACTGACGGGGTCCCTGTCATCTGCTGACTGCCCAGGGGACACATGCCACCCCCTGGGAAGGGATGGGACAAACCTGAGGACGTGCCTGTTCAGACGACATGATTGTTTCTTTCAATGCTCATTTCTGTGTCACACTACAGACAGGAGAGCGCGAGAGACGCGAGGAGGAAGGAGAAGGCTGAAGAAAGGGGTTGGGGAAGCAGTTACAGGACTTGAGGAAGATGCTATTGGGGGTGGTGGTGGTGCTTGAACCCCAAGGCTCTTCTGGAAGTGGCTTTAAGTACGGTGACACTTGACCAACTTCTCCCTTCCTCCTTTTGGTCCAGGAAAGCACATGGGTCTCGTGATCATTTCACCAGCGGGACCCCCCGGCAGGAGGGATCCCTTTTGTGTCATTTTTCCCCATCAGTAACTCGGAAGCCGCCCGCACGTGGAAGGAGCCTCTTGCCTTCTGCGTGCGCTCCTCTCCGTCCTTAGATTTCCTTTCCTGCTTAGTTTTGCATGACCCTTTATAGGAAGGACAGGGTGAAAGAGAAAGGAGATGAGTCTCTCTCAGCGCCTCGTCTCGATCCTCTCAGCGCCTTTTTGCTGTTCCCTTTCCCTGGAGGCCCCTCTGGCAACGTGTGGAGCACGACAGGGCAGGGCTGGCCCCAGCACAGAGATGGCAGAAGAGAATCCTCTGGGCTGGGAGGAGCCAGGTGGAAGAGGAACCAACATCCAGTCTGGGACACTGCCTTCCCACTGCCTTGAACAAACAGTCTGAACCCTTTGCAGCTCTGCACCCCTTCTGCCCTGTGAAGGTGCTGGAGGGAGCAGGCAGGTGGCAAGAGGGGGGTGACACATGGCAAACTGAGACCTCGTCTTGCAGCGTGCAGTGAAGGGGCAGGAAGCGACTGGGAAAAGCTGCTGCTTGGTGCTTGGAGGAGAGAAAATCAGAGGCCACTGGATCCCTCACCCAGCTTTTCCCGCCATGCCTTGCCTGTGCTGAGACACGGAGCTGCTGGGTAGCCTTGCCTATCATTTGAAGGGAACGGGGACAGTGTGTGAGCTCGGCTGTGCCTGCCAGAGCCCCGCTGCCACCTTGGGCTCAGGGACTGCACCATTCAGCTTCCTCCATCCACGGGGGAGCTGAGCTCCCCTTGGGCACACACCAGACCTGCAGCACCACCAGTGCTGCTCCGGGGTCACACCTGGCAAGAGGGAACACCAGAGGAGAACCTGAGAACAATGCACCATCCTTGCACTTAAAACAAAACTCCAAGAGACGCACTGATCTTTGCAACTCCCGACTCGCACTACGGATCGCCGGGACGCGGAGCAGGGCCCGGCTCGGCCCAGCTTAAGCCAAGGACAGATTGGAAACTCTCCACCCTGGCT
>VWZS01006622.1:54290-100055 GCA_013397075.1 Rhabdornis inornatus
AAAAAACCCACAACGGCAGAAATGAACACAGTCTGACGTTTAGAATATTATTTTTTATTTCCTGTTGGATTGTGATTGTAAATGATCTGGGAACAGGCACATCCCCCACGCTCAAAGTGTACTGTACTTCTAGAAGCAAATTGTGTGAGCATATTTTAAAGAGCGAGAGAGAGAGCGCGCGAGAGAGATTTTATGCTAATGTTAAATAGAAAGCACTTAAAACCCACTGCCTTCTATGGAACACAAGGATATTTCAGACAATCGAGAGGAAAGGAGAGCCAGGTTTTTGTCTTTTTGTTTTGTTTTGTTTATGTTTTGTTTAAAACAATTTTTTTGGCATTCTGTTTGTTGGAGAACTCTGTGTGATCTTTTTTCATAAAAAAAAAAAATCTAATTGAAAAAAAGCAACCCAACGAAGCATCTTTCTTTGTCTCGCTTGTCCTGACCGCAGGGTTTTTCTCCCCTTGGTGGTAATGATGGCTTTTTGGCTCAGCCCCTGCCCTGGAGAAAGACACAACCCAGGTGTCTGGTGGCTTTTTCGGGAGAATCCATCTGTGTGATGTGGTGGCACCGATGGACAGGACTGGACACTGGAGTAGAGGTGTCTGCTGGACAGGGCCTGTGGGCTGGAGGCATGAGTTCTCCCTCTGCCACCATGCTCAGGGCACCATGTGCTGAGGATGAAATGCTGGATTTGCTCTTTTTGGTGTGAGCTGCACTTCATACAGGCAGGAGCTTGGCACAGCCAGACCCTCCCGTGCTGTGGGGGCCGGGTCAGGGCCAGGCCTGGCACTCAGTGGCTCCTNCAGCTTAAGCCAAGGACAGATTGGAAACTCTCCACCCTGGCTGCCTACCAGAGACTGGAGGCTGGGGCTCAGGGGTGAGGGACAGCCCCACAGAGTTACACCTTGTCCTTTAAACAAACCACATGGTGCTGAGCTCGTACCATCTCCACCCCGGGCCACCGGCGCCTCGGCACGGCGGACAGTGACGGTTCTAGCCTGTACAGTTTTAATGTACCAAAAGACTCTTTAGCCCTCCTGTATTATAAGTCTTTAAATGGATTCAACTTTTTAATTATAAATATAAATATAAATATNGCATTCTGTT
Organism: Rhabdornis inornatus; assembly: GCA_013397075.1. NCBI lineage: Eukaryota > Metazoa > Chordata > Aves > Passeriformes > Rhabdornithidae > Rhabdornis > Rhabdornis inornatus. The sequence goes on from VWZS01006622.1 coordinate 55,401, forward strand.
TGTTGGAGAACTCTGTGTGATCTTTTTTCATAAAAAAAAAAAATCTAATTGAAAAAAAGCAACCCAACGAAGCATCTTTCTTTGTCTCGCTTGTCCTGACCGCAGGGTTTTTCTCCCCTTGGTGGTAATGATGGCTTTTTGGCTCAGCCCCTGCCCTGGAGAAAGACACAACCCAGGTGTCTGGTGGCTTTTTCGGGAGAATCCATCTGTGTGATGTGGTGGCACCGATGGACAGGACTGGACACTGGAGTAGAGGTGTCTGCTGGACAGGGCCTGTGGGCTGGAGGCATGAGTTCTCCCTCTGCCACCATGCTCAGGGCACCATGTGCTGAGGATGAAATGCTGGATTTGCTCTTTTTGGTGTGAGCTGCACTTCATACAGGCAGGAGCTTGGCACAGCCAGACCCTCCCGTGCTGTGGGGGCCGGGTCAGGGCCAGGCCTGGCACTCAGTGGCTCCTTGGGCTTGATTCCCTGGGAGGTGGCACCCGCCAGCTGGCACAGCGAGGTGCAGCTGGTCCCAAAATGTGGTGTTGGCACCTTCTCCTGATGGTTTCTGCTCCTCTTGGCCTGTTCCCTCTCCCATGTGCTGCAGTTTGCAGACTGTCAGGGGTTTGGTGTAACCCAGTGACCTGTTCAACCACCCCAGGTGACAAAGGGGCCCCAAAGATGGGGAGCAGCACAAGGGGCACCCCAAGACCCAGCATGACAGGCAGCAGGCACCACCCTGTGTGCATTTTCCAGCCCAGCCCATCACCAGCAGTCAAGTGCCACCAGTGCCAGTGGCACAGCTAAGGACCAGCCATCGTTGCAAAGACGTTTAATTATTGAATCAGCTTCACTTATGTCCTGTGCAATAAATCTTGAAGCTCAGCAGTGGCCTGCAGTTGGCACTGGCAGTGCTGTAGCCTTGGGACACCCCCTCTACCCCTTGCAGTGGGGCAGATTCACAGTGTGGGGTGGGGGGAGGCAAGACCCTGCCTCTGTTATAGTTAGGGAGGGTAAAACAAGACACAATTAAAAAAAAAAAAATCTTTTTTTCCCCAACCATCAGAAGTGATTCGCATATTTAGGGAGGGACTGTCATTTCAAGCCATTCCTGGTGAAAACCTGCAGCACCATCAATGGAAGTCGAGACCCACCTTCCCAGAGCCTGCAGGACTGAAGGAGCATTTCCTTCCTCTCTTGCCCCTCTTCTTCCTCACCAGCCCTCCATCATCTTCCTCCCCAGTGCTGGTCCTATTCCCTTTGGGATTTGGCAGTATTTTCTTCCTCCTGACAATGGCTTGGTGCAAACAGAAGATTCCCAGCCTTCACTGGAGAGCTGCACATTGCTGATGGGGAGACCCCCAAAAGCAACAAGAACTGTCCCCTGGGGTGGGAGGAATGTCACCCCAAGCAGTGGCCCTGCACAGTGCCTGGCTTGGCAGCACAGGCCGTTTTGGAATGCCACAGCCCTGTGCCAACAGGGTACCAGTCCTTGTCCATGCTGGGGTGGCTTTCTGGCTCCAGACTCCCTCCTTGAGGAGAGATGTGGGGCACTGGGGACCATGGTGGGAAGCAGGTTCCATCCTGTCCCCATTGCCCTGCCCCAGGGCTCAGTAGCCCGAGGTGAAGGAGCCATTGGAGGTTTCAGTGTAGAAACAGGAGCTGTGGGAGGTACTGGTGAGGCTGTAGGCAAAATAGGCCACGGCTGAGCCCAGCGTCAAGCCCGTCATGTAGGACACGGTCATGGTGTTCCCTGTGGGGAGGGACAAGGGGTGTCAGGGTGCTCTGAGACATCTCGTGGGATTCCCAGGAGGGCTCGGTCCTACCTGCCAGCTCCCGCTGCTCTGGGCTCACTTTGCCCGCGGCCAGGATCATGGGGACACTGCCGAAGTAGCCATTGGTGATGCCCATGAGGAGGGAGAAGATGCAGGGCCAGGCGGGGTGGCCAAAGGTGGGCTGCCCATTGGGGTAGACACACATGATGAAGAGGGGGATGAAGACCACACGGAGGCAGGAGTAAACGAGGAGATGGGTCCCTCTCCAGTCGTAGGGCAGGGCAGCCAGGATCTGCAGCGAGGGGCAGAGACTTTGCTGGGGGGGTGAGGAGGCTGGGGAGGGCCCTGCGGTGCCCAAAATGGGGCAACAAGGAGATGAGATGGTGGAAAGACTGACTGCTGTGGGAACCCAACCTTGGCCATGCTGCTGAGCACCAGCCTCACACTGGTTAGACCCCCATGGGTGGAGATGAGCCTTGGTGGAGCCAAGTTGCTTGGAAAAGGACACCAAAACAGACAGACCCCCACTGTGCTGGCTCTGGCCTCTCCTACCTTGCCAACGAAGTCAGAGAGGTTGAAGATGGCCATGATGAGGATGGGGAGCCATTCCCCCAGCGTGCAGTTGTGGATCTCTGACTCCAGCCCGGGAAAGAGGCACAGTGTGATGAAGTAGGTCATGGCGATGGAGAGCATGTAGGCCCAGATGAGGCGGGACACGACGTAGCGGTAGAGCAGCATGTCTGCCAGGGACAGGCAGCACAGCTCAGCCAAAACTGCAGCCCGGCCCCCTTGCAGAGCCCGAGAGCTCTGTCTGACCCCCAGAGGTGCCTTCCAAAGATGAGTTTGCCCCATGGTTTTGGGCACATCATTAGGAAAGGGATCATAGAATCATGGTTTGGGATGGAAGGGACTGTTAAAGATATCCAGTTCCAACTCCCTGCCATGGGCAGAGACACCTTCCACTATCCCAGGTTGCTCCAAGCCTGGCCCTGGACACTTTCAGGAATGGGGAAGCCACAGCTTCTCAGGGCAGCCTGTGCCAGGGCCTCACCACTCTCACAGGAAAGAATTTCTTGATAATATCCCATCTAATCCTGTCCTCTTGTCAGTTTAAAGCCATTTCCCTTTGTCCTGCTATTCCATGGCCTTTTGAAAAGTCCCTCTCCAGCCTGGAGGATGATCTTCCCCCATAACTCTGGCTCACCCATAATTTATCCACCCCACAGGCATGGCTTTCCCCTGAGCCCACCACTCACCTCGGAAGCTGGGCCAGCTCCTCTTGATCTTGGGCCGAGGGACATCGAAGCGCATGTAGGTGCCACTCCCAGCCAGCTCAGCTTCGGGGCCGGGGCTGCCTCGGGGGGAGCTCGGCTGCCCCTGCTCCTGGTTCTCCTGGATGAGGGGAGAGGGGACAGCAGTGCTGAGGGGCAGTGACAAAGAACCCCAGGGGCCAGCAGGGAAACCCACCCTTGGCTTACAAATCGGACATCCTCGGAGGTGACATCGTGGTGGACGCGGTAGCCAGTGCCGGGGTCGGTGGCCCCGCGGCTCTCGGGGTGGCCCTTGCGGGAACAGTCGGTGTAGTAGCGCACGAAGCGCGTGCGCTTCACCAGGAGGTGGAGGATGAAGCACGTCAGCTCCATGCCGATGGAGATGAAGAAGAAGATGACGGTGTTCTCCTTCTCGTCGGACAGCAGCAGCTTGGTGAAGATGCGGCTGAGCGAGATGATGACCCCAGCAGTGCCTGGGGGTGTGGGGGAGCTGTCGGTGCTGGGCCCCACTGAACCCCAGCTCAGGGATCCTCATCACCCCTCACTGTGTGGATGTGATGCTTCCCGGATTTAGAGGAGTCACCAGCAGTGATTTTGTGGTGATAAAGCTCCTGGCAGACATCCCCACCCCCAGCCTTTCATGCCTTAGAAACCAGTGAACTCCCTGGTTTGTTGGGGAGTACCCTGGAGCATCCCTGATCTGCTGGGCTGTGCTGGGGCCAGTGGAGACCCAGGCGTGACTCACTGGGGCCCCAGGAAAAGGTGCAGGTCCCTGTGGTGGGATGTGGGTACTTACTCTCGCCCGTCATCACTCCCTGCGTGTAGCGCTTGGGCAGCAGCCCCGTGTAGCCATAGAAGCTGGATTGCTGCACTTCAGGAGAGATGCACAGAGGGGAGAAGGAGGGATTATTGCTGCAGCTGAAACTCCAGGAAAGGGGAAGAAACCCCAGAGAGAACCCACGTGCTGTGCCAACTGGGAGCTGCTCCTTCCAGCAGCCTCCTTGCTCCAAAAGAAGGAGCGCCTTTTTTCCCTCCATGGATGTTCCACTATGTCTGTTCCCACCCAGAGTGGCCACCAGGTGTGGGGGCTTGGGATGCCACCATGGTGGCCCAGATCAGTGGTGCTGGTGACCAATACATGGTTTGGTGCTGGTACCCCTGGCCAGTCCCACAACGCCTGGACAGAGGTGGAGGGGACGGGGCAGGAACCTGAGTGTTGTAGGGATCAGAGGCAGTTGTCCCAGGAGACCATGGCTCAGGAATGGGGCTGTTTCCCACCCCTACCTGCCATGTCCCAGCCCAGCTCTGCCACATACCTGTGCAGCCAAAGGCCACCACCCCGACAGCCACCAGGTTGATGGCGTAGGCTTGTCTGCGGCTGAACAGCTCCAGCCACACGTCACAGATGCTGACAAAGAGCAGGGGCCCCAGAGCAAAGAGGTAGCCTGTGGGGGAGAGACAGAGGGGGTGACAGGAGCACAGCATGGGGACAGCACTGCCTGGGGGTGCAGAGACCCCACTCACCCACAGAGATCCGGGTGTGCAAGCTCAGCAGCTCCACCAGCGCATTGTTGAGGATGACAGCCACCAAGGCCACCAGGATGTAGGTGAGGCTCATGTCAAAGACAATGGAGGTCCCTGAGGATAGGCAGGTGATGAGGGGACAGGAGTTAACTCCCTTGGAAGTGAGATTGAGCTCTGTCCAGGTTTGGGGTGTTTAGAGCTGCTCCAGACCTACCTGGATATTTATGGTGCAGATAATCTACATCGGTGATAAAGCTGTTGTAGGGCAGGAGAAATCCCACCCCAGCCAGCAGCATGGCAAAATAAATCCCATGGTATCGATCCTGGGGCTCAGGGTCCTCAGGAACTGTCCCAAAAGAGGAAAGAAAGAGAAAAAGACGTGACAGTGGCACTGCTGCACTCCTGGGTCCCATGTCAGACCCCAGCCTTGAGGCGATGAAACAGCTCAGCTCTCTGTAGACATACAAATAAACAGCCCCAGCTCTGAGAAGTTCCTTCCCTGAATAAAGACATTTCAGTGGAGACCCAGGAGGCAGGAAAACATCTGGGCTTTGGGGGTCTGGTGAGTTTTAATTGCAGCTAAATGTGCTGAGAGCCAGGCAGTGCAGGGAACAGCACAAGTCAAGGTGGAGGAAGGGTCAAGGCGGGTGTGGAGGTGGACAAGGCTGCCTCAGGATGTGGTGCAAGGCTGGGGTGAATCCCAGGAGTGTCCCTGAGTCCTGCACAGAGAAAGATGAATTTGCAGGCTGGGGGTGAGCCTGGCAGGAGAACCAGGCCACCAATCCTCAACTCCTTGCCAGCCTGCAGAGCCCACTGTCACGGGATGTGCTGGTGGCTCACATGGCTACAAAAACGGATGAAAAAGGGCAATATTGAGGCATTCCAGACTATTTGTGGCTATTAAACCCATCCCAGGAAGCTCCCAAGTGGGTGGGAAACCAGCAAGGCACCTGGCTCCTGGCTGTGGGTCAGGTTGGGCTGTGCCTGCCCTCACCTGGCTCCATGAAGGTGAGGACACCCTTGGCCTGGCTGCCCCGCTGCAGCTCGTCCTCCTCCAGCTGGTAGCTGTCGAAGCTGAAGCTCATCACCACGTTCCCCTCGGGCGTCGCCGCCGGGCTCAGCTCCTTGAAGCGCTCGGCTCCCACCGAGCCCATCCTGGCCACCTGGGAGGGAGGGAGGGAGGGAGAGCAGTGACACCCCCGGGGTGCACAGCTGGGACCCTGCTCCTGTGTCACCCCTGAGCGATGCCAGGGGTCTGCAAGGGACAATGGCATGTGGGTGGCCCTGAGCCTTCTCCACCTCAGCGGTTCTGGTGTTTTTTCCACCTGGAAAGATGATTTCCCCGAGGCAAATGGGATCCACCGACCTTCTGAGCACAAGTTTGGCTTTGGGGTGGTGAGCGTGGGGAGCCATCCCCGAGGCACAGCCTGGCTCAGCACCTCACTGGGATGCTACCACAGACAAACGCCACTGTGATTTCCAAAAGCAATTAGAGAAATTAATGGATGGAAACCACTCAGGGAAGGCGGCTGCGGGGAAGATCCCGGCTGCCTCAGGAAGCCTCGCTCCCTGCAGGAAGCACACTTGCTCTGCTTTATGCCCTTGGCAGCATCTCTGGTGCCTGGGGCTGGCCGGGCAGACACACTTCTGCAGCTTTCAGAGAGGGGATGGGATTTGACCCTGCTTTTTTCAGATCTGCTTCTCTGGGGGATCAGGGCCAGCATGGAGCTGCTCCAAGGGCTGCCAGAGACCCCAGCATCACACCTGAGAGGGGCTGTGCTGAATGCATCCCAGAATGAGCTCTCCAAATACCTGACATCCTCCAGTGACCCCACCAGAGCCACCCAAAACAGGGTTCATCCCTGTGGTTCAGCCCCAGGGGGCTGCTCTGAATTCCTTGCCTGGCCCCAGCCCACCTCCTGCAGATCTCCCTGGCATCCAGGAGTGGTGGTGGTGGTGAAAAAATTCTCCTCCAAGGCAGTAGGTTTAGTCAGGCAAGGAAGGAAAAATCAATGACAGTGATTTCTTTGGTTTCCCTGCCAGACATGGCGTTTGCAGGAGCAGAGAGGTTTCCAGCTGCCAGGATGTGTTGGATGCTGAGGCGGGCGGGAAACGTGGTGCCCACAGACCCTGTGAGTGAGTTCCTGGAGCCCAAAATGCTTCTCTTTCTGCGGGGGCGGGTGCACAGGGCAGCACTGCCCCGGCCCTGAGGCTGTGCTGGGGTCACAGCACTGCTGGGGGGCTGGGATGGGGTCCCCCTCCCACACCATGCTGGGGTTCACCCCAAGACCCCCCACCCCAGAGCTTCGCGAGCAGAACAACCCATCAGGGCCCCGCTCCATCCTGCTGCTCCCAGAGGAGCCGTCTGCAATCCCCTTCACCCGCACCCTCCTGCGCCTGCTGCCACCCCAGGCAACAAAACCCAGCGGGAAGCATCTCCCGGGGTGCCGGGAAGCCTGTTGCAGGGTTTTTCCAAAGCAAGAATCCCAGCTGAGGAACAAACCGGCTGGAAAAGCCTCGTACGGATTGTGTGTGGCCCAAACTTCCCGGGGCCAGGAGCAGAGCGGGATGCGGGATGCGGGATGCGCTGCCCAGCCGCGGCGCTGGAGCAGCCTCCGGCACTCTCCGCCTCGCTCCCCCGAGCATCCCTGCGCTGCCGTAAATTGGATTTTCTCCTCCCGCTGGATTTACATCCGTCTGCCCCTATGGATTTACACCCTGTGGCCCCAGTGTGGCGGCCGGGGCGTTTCTCCATCGCGGCCAGGGCTGGGAGGTCTCACCCAAGAGGGGCCCTTGCCCCGCTGCCCCCCGGCTCTGCGTGACCCCCGGGCACCGCAGCCCTCCTGTTAGGGCACAAAAGGGGTTTTTGCTCTGGCAAAAGCGTCCCCCGACATCTTGCCAGGGGCGAAGTTGCCATAAACCGGGGGAATTCAGTATCCCACGTCCCCGGCCTGAAGGAGAAGCCACTGGCCGGCCCCGGCCGCGCCCGGAGGATGCTCGGGGGGGGCGGGAAGATGCTCAGTGGGGCCAGGGCGGGCAGGGGCTCGGGGCGGCGGCTTCCCCTCTCCTTTCCCCCCGCTCCCCGGCGGTCCCGGCCGAGCACAACAGGTCGCGGCGGTTCTTACCTCGCTCCGCCGCGGCGGCTCTGCGGCACCGGCGCTGGCCCGCCCCGCTCAGCNAAGAAGTTCTTCACAGAGAGGGTGATTGGGCATTGGAATGGGCTGCCCAGGAACGTGGTGGAGTCACCATGCCTGGAGGTGTTTAAGGAATGTGGATGGATGGGTGGAGGGATGAGTGGGTGGGTGAATGGATGGATGGATGGATGGATGGATGGATGGATGGATGGATGGATGGATGGATGGATGGATGGATGGATGGATGGCAGCTCTGGCTAACAGAACACAGCAATCTCCCAGCTTTTTGAGGAAACAGCCAAGAGGGTCTCTGCTCCCCTCCAAAACCAGGGAATGGAATCAGAGGAGGAAGGGAACCAGCAACATGCGGCAGTGTGGATATCCATCCAGAGAGAATACCTGTGTCCCCAAGGTGGGTGACCCAGGCAGGGACCTCGTGAGTGTCCCCACCCCTCCTAGGCTGGGTGAGCTGGCCCAGGCTGCGGGCTCCATCACAGGGATTTGATGCTATCGGGTTTTCTCCAGGAGCAGCAAGGCACAGAGGGGAGACTCAGCCGGTGCCCCCTCCCAGCGAATGGGGTGAGAGCCCTGGGGGATCATCCCTTGCTGGGCTCTCCCCCTCGGAGTGTGTGAGGATGGAGGCAGAGGGAAAGAGGAGAGGAACCATCCCTGCTCCCGTGGCTGCACCGCACCGAGCTGTGAATTACAATGTCCTCGCTGTCAATAAATGCTGCGTTGTGTAAATCAGCGTGTGGGGCCGGGGCTGTGCTGCTGCTGCTGCTGCCAGAGGAAATTAGAGACACAATCTCCTGCCCTGCCTCAGCCACCCTTCTGCTGGGAGCGAGGCTGAGGAAAGGGTCTCCTGCAAATTCATCACAGGGAAGAAAACAGGCCAGGTGGAAATTTCCATCTTTTCTCCTTGGCTGAAATAGCCGGAGTTTGGCTCAAAGCGCACCTGACCGCCGTGCCAAGCACGGTCTGGAGCCGGGGCTCAGCCTTCCCTGCTCCCCTTTGAGCTGAGCACCTGCACAGCTCGGCCCTCTGGTGCAAAGGGGACTTTTTTAGCTGTTTGCTTTGGCACATTTGTTCATCTCTAATTTCAAAGCGTCACTGTAAAATCTCAAAGCACCTCACTGCCCTTGGGGTACATCCCCTTGCTCTACACCAGACTCCATCACCCTCTTCCAGAAACCTTGGAAATGTAAAAAAAAAGGGGGGTGAGTGTGGTGGGGGTTCCCTGGCCGTGCCTGCCACTGTTGGCACCCAGACAGTGAGAGTGCTCCACAAAAAGAGCAGGATGAGCTGAAGCATATGTGCACCCGCCTTTTCCTGGCGCTCGCCAGGCAGCATTACTCACCACAGGGATTCCCCCCAGGAGCTGCTTCTCCCCATTCCAAAGCCCCAGGAATAGAACCAGGGGTGATCCTTTAGTGACAACCAAGCTGAGGGGAGCATCTCAGCTCCCAGTTGGATGTGGTGCTCTCCAAGCCGTGGGGAGGTGCCGCAAGCAAACACCTGGTGGCAAAGATGAAGGCCCAGTTTTAGCCTCCTCTCCTAAATCACACAACCAAGAGATCCCCATTTCAACGGACAAGGGGGTTCCCTTTCAACTACTCCAGCTACAGGTGGGACAGAGCCCTGCTGGGATACCCAAGGAAACTGCTACAGCTTGGAGTGCTACAGGGAACACAAAGGAGATTAATCCATCAGGGTGAACTTCTCTGTGTGCTTTCTCTCTGCTTTCCCCATCCCCAAGGGCACTGTTAGACAAAACAACTGTCCCCCCCTCCCAAAATGCCCAAGGTGCCCCCTGAGCATGGGCAGGCTGAACTGCCTCTGTCTGACAAGGATACGGGGGTCCCATGGGCTACGCTCTCCTGGAGTTTCGCTGGGCTCTTCAATTTTTTAAGCTGGCCCTGAATAATTCAGCTTCCACATAGTTGGCTCAAGGTTGGTGAGCTCAGATGCTCCTTGGGTTTCTGCTTGACCCACTTTAACAGCCAGGAAAACCAGCCAGGCATGGTGCTCCTGGTCCCAGGCACCCTGGTCCCTGTGGCATGAGGGACATCCCTTACACACAGCCCCAGCCTGGAGTCTTTCCCCAACATTCAACAGCCTCATCCCTCACCCACACCGCAGACTTTTGGAGGTATTTTTTCATCCTCCCCTTCTCCCTGCTGTCCCAAGGCTCCCAGCACAAGTGGATGCATCCCAACAGTGTTTGCAGGACTACAAGGAGGGATTTGCTTGGCTGCATGAACCAGCCAACACCCTGTGGCCACCTCGCCACGGCTCCTTGCTATGCAGAGCCTCACCTCACTTCCCAGGAGCCTGGATGAACATTGACTAATCCTGCCGGCAGAAGAAGAAGCTGCTGATTCATTTAGCTCCAAAATGCTGGATTAGGACGATCTCCAGAAATGTCCTGTATTTTGTTTTTTTCCTTGCCCTTCCAGCCGAGTCAGGTTTTATTATTCATTGCTGTTGCAGAGGGGAGAGGGAGGAGAGACCTTTCAGTTGTCTGCACACCAAAAACCTCAAGCCAAGGCTTTAAACTCTTGGGGACCACGGGGAGAGGCTGTCCCTACTGTCCCCATGCCTGTGGGCACAGCCACGAGCCACCCCTTGGTTAAGGAGCTCCTTAACGAAGCTGTGCTCACCCTGCCAGGCTGCCCTGTTATTCCATGCCCAGTGGGTGCCCCCTCTGCACCAGCTGGGATGGGTGACACCGAGGGGGGGCAAGCAAAGGGATGAAACATCTGCACCCCCCTTCCCACCCCCCCTCACTCAGTGCTCCTGGGAGGGCTGCACATCCATCTTTTCCACTTCATGGGAAGAAGAGGCTGTTCTGAAGCCTGCAATCCCCTCGTGGAAAAGCTCCTTTAAATAGCATTGCATCCTCTGCATCCTTCCCCGGGGTCTGCTCCCACCGCTGGCCGAGCGTGTCGCGCCAGCACCAGGAGCATCCTCGGCAGCAGTGGCTTTGCGTGGAGACGGCAGGGATTAATCAGGGATGTTGCCTCTCGGCCAGAGTCACACTTGGGGGATTACTGGGGTCTGCAAGAAGCGGGGAGTAGCCAGGGAATTTGTTCAATGCAAGTGGAGGGGTTTGTCACAATCCGATTGCAGGCGAACAGAAATCCCCAGTGCTGGCAGGAGCTCAGCACTGGAGGCCGCAGGGATTAACTGGTTTTTCCCCAAGCTTTGCAGCAAGGCTGGGGTGGGAGGAGATGCTCCAAGCCCAAAGCTCTGAGTTTAAAACCTCCAGGGAGATGCAGGGGCTGAGCTGAGCATCAGCTTTGGGGCACCCAAGCCTTGTCCCAAGGCCAAGAACCAAATTCTTTCACTTGGATGCCCCAATTCTCCTGCAAGGCATTACTCTGCATCCCTGCTGCCCTCAAACGAGCCTGAGAGAGCTGGAGAAACCCTGGGAGGATACCCATGGCCTTTGCATTCCCCTCGCTCCTCTTTGTTGGAACAGATTTGCATCCATCACTAATTAATCCAAGATGAGCTCCTAATTCAGCTCCTTGATTGCAACTTTGCATAATTGCTGCACGCACAGGCGGAGTGGCAGGACGGGATGAAAAAAGGAGACAATCAGTGGTGGGCGGAGAGGAAACAACGCCGGGAAGGGCCGGTTCGGCTCGCTCCCACTCACCGGGCTATTTACAGACACAGGTTGAGAGAGATTTTCCTCTGGAAGGAGAAAATGGTGACAGCTACCCTTGGAGGGGGTGTTTTCCCCCGTGCTGTGCTCACCGAGGGTCTCACCAGCAGCCACAAAACCCTCAGGCAATGGGAAAACCAGGAATTACAGGCCAAGCCTTTCTGCTATTCCTTTTATCCCTGCTGCCCTTCTCCCCAGGCTCCCTTTCCCCAGTGTCCCAGCTCTGTCTGTAGGTTTCAGAGTGAACATTCCACCGAGGTGAGCAGGGCAAATACATCCCAGGGCAAATATATCTCTGAGCAAATACGTCTGAGGACAAATACACACCCCTGAGCCGAGCTCCAGGCTTCTCCCCCAGTAACCAAGTACATCACAGCCCGTGTCTGTAAAAAAAAACCCTCCAAAACTCAGGGGAAGCAAACCCACCACACACCCTAGCGAGGCTGGGCAGCATGGTGAGGGTGAACTGACCTCAGCCCTTGGTGGCACAAAAAGTGGGAAAATCCCTGCTTTTCCTGCCAGTGATGCCCAAGCCATTTCCACAGGGCTCCAGCACCCACACAGGATCGATTGTGTGCGCACAAATCAGCTCTGACACCGGCTCAGGGGTTATTTTTCCACTTCCCTCTTCCTTCTCCTCTCACATCCCACCCACAGGCATCCCCCTGTCCCAGTGAACACCTCCAGCATCCCAAAATCCGAGCGGCAGGGCAGCAAACAGCGGCGGGCACTCCCCATTCATGGCCAGAAAAGAAAAAGCTACTTTCAGCTCCAGCCTTTTCTCTGGAAAAATGCAGAGGCCCCTTGGCTGGCCCCACGGTGGGGGTGGGAAGAGGTTTGGGCAGCCAGGCTGGCCCCACCACCCCTCTTAATCAGCCGGGGCATGCATGAAGCCTAAAGCTGTCGCGAAGATTTGGGCACTATTGACACACACGGAGCATTAAACGCCTTACGGGGGATTTGCATAAGCTCGGGGAGGGAGGAAGAGCGCGGAGAAAAGTGTCGACAATGGGAAAGTAAATGCATTAAAGTGCTTAGGGGGAAAAAAAATCTGATAAAGGAATAAACCAGTTAAGAGAATATATTACTCATAGCCCCGTTATTCAAATCCTGCCTTATAGGAAATCCTCTTAAAGCGATCACCTGATTGTGTGTTAAATTCCTAATTGAATAATAAAAGAATTATATATCTCTTCCATAACGGCACAAAGATGGGAGCCCACGAGGATGCTCGGTGAGAGGGGAGCTGGTGGCAGAGGAGATGAGGGGAGAGGGGTCTTGGGGCAGGAGATGCGATGGGAGATGGAGATGTGATGGGAGATGTGGGAGTTGGGAGGGAAGGCTGGGAGAAAGGAGGAGGTTGCAGGGCTGAGTGCCCGGGGGTAGTGGAGAGCTTTGCTGGGATGGGTTTAGGTTTAGGAGGGAGAAAGACTTGATGGAAATCCAGGGCTCCTCCAGCCCCGCCTGTGCAAGAGCTGAGAGGAGACCCCAGACCTGGAGCTGCTGGGAGCAGCAACTGCAGCCCCCCAAATCCAGGCAAAGGGAATTTCGGGGGGTTGCAGCAGCTCCTGAAGCTGCTGAGGAGCAGAGGGAGGACCCATGTCCAGCCCTGGATGCTCAGCCCCTGCTGCCCCCTCCTTTCCCCCTGCCAGGACTCTGCACAGCCTCTCCTGATGCTGCTGCCCTTCCCCCCACCTCCATGCTATAAATAAGATGCAAAAAAAGGAGGGGAAAAAAAAAAAGAAAATAAGAAAAGAGCACATCACCTGGTACTCAGGAGGTGAGGGAGAACAGCAGGACTGACATGCACCAAACCCTCAGACTGTGCAAGGAGGGTGGGGGTGGAAAGGGGGGGAGAAACAAAAGAGCTAAAAATAGCCCAGGGAGCTGCTTTCTTCCCGGAGATCATTTTTTCCCTACCCAGCTGTTTCATTTAATAAACAGGATTATTTATTTATTTATTTCTCCCTCTCTTTACTCAATTTTTTTACTTACGTTTTTTTATTCAGTCAATGCCACTTTATCCATCCTCACATCTCCTTTAAATGCCAGGTAAAAACCAAAACAAAACACCCAAAACCAAGGGAAAAAAGCTGAAACCAACGGCCCTGATGCCTCCAGCAATGTCTTGCATTGCTACAGCTCTTTATAGGTAATTGAATATCCCAGAGTTACACCTGCTAATGCAAACTCTGATATCAGTAAGTGGCAGCAGTGAGGACAGAGGCAGCAGCTGAAAAAACAAAGCAGCAGTGCCCAGCAAGCCCCAGCCAAGCTCCAGGCTGCCAGAGGCTTTTTATTAGGCAGGACTGGGCTGTTGGAGCAAGGCTGAGGTCCAGGGTGAGTGTGGGAGCTGGGAGGAAGGAGGTCTGGAGTTATCCTCGGGGAACTGACCTGTCTAAGCCAAGCTTGAGCAGGGCAGGGGGGTTCAAAGCCCCCCAGTTCCCAGGGGAGACCCCGAGCCCTGGAGCAGCTCCAGCCATACCGAGGAGCTCACAGGTTTGCTCCACTCGCATCTCCAGCAGTGCCTGTACCTCCTCCTCCATCCCGCGTCCTCCAGCAGCAGCCAGGGAAATCAGGGATGACAGGAGCAGTTAATTTGAGCCTGCAGAGGCCATCTTCCTGTGCATGTGTTGTTTTGTTTCCAAATAGACTTTGAATAATGAATTTTGGATACTGAAGAGAAAAGCCTTCAGTCCTGACCTCTTGAAATGCAAATTGCCTTTCACCCTGGGAGAGATGAAAGGCTGTTTCCTATCTGAAACGGTAAAAAGGGGTGAGATAACGTCCCTGGCTCTGTCTCCTGGCTTTCATTTCCAAAATAGTTTTTGGGTAAGGAGAGGAGAGATGCTCTGCATGATTTCACTGTGCTTGGAGCCCACAGAGAGCAGGGGGGTCCTCAGGGGACACCTGGAGCGGAGTCTTGTCCCTGATGGTGCAGAGGGAGGGGACACAGCCCAGGCTCTGAATTTCCCTTCACACCAGCCCTGCTCCAGGCTCCAGCCAACAGCAGAGGTTGTGGGGCCAGGTGAAGCCCGGAGCTTTGCCCTCCCCTGACAGAACTGAATTTTTGGGCCCAATTCCAAAAGATGCAGCATTGTTTCCTCAGGAAAACACAGCAGAGCAGTGGCACCAAAGCCAGACCCACTCTGCTCTGGCCCCACCACAGTCCCCTGATGCCAGCATGGCTGGATCAAGCTCCAGGCAGGAGCTTGTGGCACACACAGTAGCCAAGCACCCTTTGCCTCCCTCGCAGCAGGTTTGGCTCAGGGGCTGGGTAAAGGCAAATACAGATCAGTATTTTTTCCCTCTCTCATGTTTTGCTCTGGGTCAAGGAGCACAATGCAAGGCAGATACCCTCAGCACACATGGAAGGTGCTGCAGGGAGCTGCTGAAGTGGATGAGGGATTTTATGGGAGCAAACAAGGGAAGGAGCGTGGATGCACCAATGGGAAAAGGCTGGGATGCTGCCAGCAAAAGAGCAGGTAAGTCATGGGAGGAAAAAGACTGGAATGGTGCTAGGGAACATGTAGGGATGTTCTGGAGGAGAAAAGTCTGGGATGCTCCCAGGGAAGCAGCAGGGATACTCCCAGGAGAAGAAGGAAAGAACATGGATATTCCAGGAAAAGAAGATTGGGATGGTACCAGAGAAGAGAAGAAAGAACATGGGTACTCTGGGGACTGGAGCTGGGATGGTCCCAAGGAAGGGACAGGGGCACTCTGTGGCCCCAGGCCCTGCACCTCCATCCAGCAGCTGCACAACAGCACAGCACAGCCCCCCACTGCTGGCCCCCAGGAGCCTTCCCTTCACCAGCCACAGACCCAGGCTTCTGGCCCATCCCTCTGCCTGCCCTCCACAGATAAAATAAATTATCAGCCCCAGTCTGGAGCTGCTGAGGAGCAGTGGCTGATGGTGTCACCAGCCTCCCTCAAGCAGGAAGGAGGGGACAGCACTGACCAAGGGAGATGCTGAGAACTTACTCACCAGGCTGGCACCCAAAAGTGGCTCTGTACCCGCCCTGTGGACAAGGTGGATCCGTGCCCCTACATCACTTGATGCCCCCCAGCTCCAGACTACACTTGTGGAGAAATGAGCCCAGGGCCTTCCTTGCTCCTGCAAAACAGTATCCAAAATATCAAAATACTGTCAAAACCCTCTAGCTTACTTTATGGACTTAACCAGATACAGCAACCTCCAAATCCCTTATTATAACCTGTAACTTAGTAAAACTCTCTGCTAAAATTCCCAACCCAAAACATAACCTGGTGCTGGAGGAGCCAGCATCAGCTGTCCTCAGCTCCAGCAAGCTGGACACAATGCCCTCATTAGCTCATAGTTCATCATCAATGAGCCAAAAAGGCCTCTGCCAAGGGCCTGAGACTTGCACGGGTTGGATGTGGCACGGGAGAGGTGAATGCTCAAGGACCAGCTGCATGTGGCTGCTGCAGAGAGGGACAAGTTGCTCCCAAGCCTGGGCAGGATCAGAGGTGGTGCTGCTGCTCACCTCTGGCCCCAGCACTGCCCCAGCATCTCCTTTCTGCCCACTGGCTCTGAAAACGAGTGATGCTGCATCCACCTTGCAAACCAGCCAGGCCAAGGGCAGTGTGAGCTGCTCTGCCTCGTACCTCACTCCTTCCTCTGCTCCCAGCAGTGTGCTCAGCTCAGCCACAGCCCAAGTGGGGCTGTTCACACCAGGATTGTGCTCCTGCTCACTTGTTTCATCTTGGACTCAAGTCTGGCAGTGAAGGGTGTCAGGGCCTGAGCACTGGGCAGATCATCACAGCTAAACCCAAAAGCCTACTCAGCACCAAGAGAAAGCAAGGAGGAACAGAGGCACGAGCCCATGTTTACCCTTGTAATAAGATAAATAATTGGAGATGGGATTGCTCAGTCCCTTCCCTGGAAACTCATGCTCAGTGGGCCAAACTCAGGGACCCAGCAGACAGATGTGAAACTGCTGTCCTGAAGGCAACCACAGCTGCCTACTTCAGGGCTGGGTGTGACCCACTGCTCACCATTTTCCCCGTGCTTACTGGAGAATATTCTGCTTTGCTCCCCTAGGGCAGGAGCAGAGGCTGTTGGACCTCCCAAAGCATCAGTGGGTCAGGATGACTCGATCCACCTGGGACACAGGGGCCAGAGGAGTTGTTGGCATCACCACAGCAGAGGGAAGTCACTGCCACTTCCTGAATCCACCAGCAGCTTCCCTAAGATCTTCAGTTTGCTCCAGGCAGGAGACAGGGAAACATCACCAGCAGCCGAGTGAACAGTTTAGAGACACTCATCTGAGCTAGCAGAGCCTATTTTGCCTGGAGCAAAGGGAGGCACAAAGCAGCAGCGACAGGGCAGCATTGCCCTCCAGAGCTGGATCAGGGGAGGCCTCACCATGAAACAGCCCCGCAGGAGAACAGGGAGAGCCTCATCCTCACCTCACCCTCATCTCATCCTTGTGTGCTCCAACACTGCCAGCAAGAGCAGAAAGGCTTTTGCTCCTTTGTCCACCCCGATCAAAGCTCTCATCACTGCTTTACAGGGAGAAGGGTACAGAAGCAGGAGCTGCCTCCTCTCCCATCTGCACAGGCTCGCTCCACATCTCCCTCCAGGGCTTGAATGCGAGAAGCAACAAGCCTGGAGCGACAGCACAGGGAGTGGGCTGGGTATGAAAGTACTGCTTGAGATGCAAGCCATGAAAAAAAAAGGAATAAAAGCACTTATCAAACTCACCTGAGCAGCATGAGAAAAATACACAAATCTAAGTCCTGGGAAGAGCAGCTTTAAGGAGGAACAAGAGGGAAAATTACATTTGCAAGCAAAATGTGCCAGGAAAAACTCAGCTTGTCCTTTCCCAGTCCCTGCAAAGCCCAAGCCGTCAGCGTCTGTGGAGAGCAGCTACAAAGCACAGCTGAGACCAAGGGCTCATAAGTGCTGCTGTTTTGGTTTGGGCCACATAGCCTTACCCTGATCTTATCCAGCCCCATCTCCAAGTAGGAAAACAAAAGGAAGAAGACACAGAATACTTATCACAACACAGATTTAATTTCTTAGGCAGTTATAAAATTACAAAGAGCGATGGGCTAGCAGTGAGAGCCAGACACTTGGTGAGGTGGAATGTTAGACAGAATTTTCCACTTATTGACACAGATACCAAACAGTCAGTGAGCACTGCAGGATGCAGGGTTTTCTCCAGGTAAGGAAGCAAATGCAAGAGCAAATAGATCCAGGTAGATCTAGGGCTGAGTCAATGCCCCACAGAAACCCAGAGCTACAGGTTTGGGGAGGACTCCCCACTCCTGAGTCAGAGATATGCAGGGTCCCTGCAGCCACATGGCCAAAGCCACAGCACTGACACCTGTAACGAGCACAAGGGCAGCTGTTTGCAAGCCACAATTACAACTTCTTGCCCGTTATTTTCAAAGCAGTGTAAGATGAGATTTGCCAGTCAGAAGAGCATTAAAATGAAGGCATGTCATGATTAGAAAAATAGGAATTTGCTGAATTCCTTTGGTACAACTGGAA
This sequence comes from Rhabdornis inornatus, assembly GCA_013397075.1. NCBI lineage: Eukaryota > Metazoa > Chordata > Aves > Passeriformes > Rhabdornithidae > Rhabdornis > Rhabdornis inornatus. Next base: position 73,278 of record VWZS01006622.1, read on the forward strand.
TCTGAAAGGATTTATTTACAGTCAGAGCCATGCTTTCTTCATTGCAAGCCTTTCACAGGCGAGCAGATTCCAGGAAAAGAAAGGCCTGCTCTCCACAGGTGGAGAAGACACTCGGGCCTTGCTGTCAGATATTAACAGGTTAAATAAAGTTGACTGTTAGCCAGGACAGCTGGAGCACAGAATAAAACTTCCCAGACCTCTGCAGTGATTAATCCCCACCAACGCTTTGGACAAAGACTCCTGTCGCTCTGCAAACGCAGCAGAGCATCTGCACACACCAGTGGGATACTGAACAGCTCAGCAACCCACAGGGAAAGAAATTCTACTGTCCTACTGCACACTGGTTGGTGCTAATGCCATTATTGGAGCCAAGAAAGCACAGCATGGGACACAACAGAGAGTGCTGTGCTCGGGCTCAGTGCTCACCCAGCCCAGGGCTCCTCTGCTCACTCCTCCCTTTTCACTATTTTCACTATTCCACACAGGTCAGACCAAGTTTCCTCTGTGCAGACACCTGTCACTGCATTAAAGGTCTTCTCAGGTATTTATTTGCATTCAGGCAGACTTGAAAAGCCACCACCTCCACCCCCACCCTCTACAAAACACAGCCAAGAAACTTGCCGTGCAGGGCCCAGAGCAGCAAGGTACAAGCACACACCTGATCCCAGAGGGAGCGCTCGTGCCAACGTCTTGTTGAACAGGGCATCAGAACAAACAGCTTTTACCAACCTCTTGATGCTTTCTACTTCCTCCTCCTCCTCTGCCAGGCCCTGCCTTTTAACTGCTAGATTTGTATCTATCACTTGTATTTTGGAAACAGTGACATAAGAAGAGACCAGGGCAGATAAAAGCTTTCTGCCTCAGAACTTGAAGTACAGAGTAAACAGACAGATGTCGAGACAGCAGCCGAGGACCTGCACTCGCTGCCCATTTGCACATCAAGAGAAACAGCTCCTTCCCTACGGTACTCACTGGGAACTGATCCCACTGCAAGCTAAGACCTGAGTTCAGGATTCCAGGTTTTTCAGTGTTCCCCCCTCCCCAGCTTTGGTTGTTTCAGTTCTCTGCCTCAACCCTCCACTGAGTTAAAAGCTATCAAGAAGTGCAGCCCATATGGAGAGAGACAGGCTGTACAGAACAAACACTGTCCTTCCAAGGAAGGTCAGTCTAAACGGAGAGGGGCTGCACAGGTGTTCCCACATCCTGTGACCAGGAGCTCGTGGCCACAGCACAGGGCTCGATCCTCCTTGGCTTACCATGGGTATGTCAGAGCATCAGAACAGAAATGTTTAGACACCACCTGATTCACAGAGAACAACAGTGCAATCACATATCCCACACTCAGGTGAGGATGCAGCTGCAAACAGCATTTCTGGTTATGTTTAAAGAGAAAAAAAAAAACAGAAATACATCTTTGTGTCACTGGGATAAACCCCCAACCTGAAAGGCTTCTAACTTTGGTAGCACACCACAACAGGGTGGTTACTGAGGGCCTAAGGCCATCACAGGGAAATTACATCAGTCATGTTTTATCTGAGAAAAAGTTTATATCCTCATGCAATGAACTTCAGACAAACTACTGTCACCACTCTTAAATGCACAGCCAGTGGGGACCAGAAATTACCTGCTCCACCCTACTAGCTGGTCACTAACCTCAGAACATTAATATTTTTGCTCTATAAAAAGATTTTCTCAGTTACAACAGCAGGAAGGTAATTTTAACTGGCCTTAGCTTCTATTTAAGAGTGAACCAAGTAGGGCACAGCAATTCCACAGTGTGTGGCTCAGGAGCAGGAACACACTACAGCATATGGAAGACACAAATACAGTGAATATGGGATCTCCTACTCAGCTGTGGAAAATAAGATATGAAAATTAAGAAGGGAATAAAATTAGTACAATAAATGATCTCCATTTTTAACAGTAAAGTTAGTAATTACATTTAGGGGTGTAACATGGCCTTTGTTACACTCAGGAGTTGTAAAACTTGTGTGCTTAGCAGACCTGTGTTGCTGGTGCATGTTTACTGCTTACTGTGCTTGTGGAGTAACCTCCCATGATGTTATCAGGAATGTTAACCAGCTTTAGTCTGGAATGAGCAGACATCTCCTGGGTGCTTCAGTTTGCCAGCAAAGCTCACTGAGCTTATATTTGCTTCAAGGCTTGTATTTCACTGTGCAGCTCGGAACAGCAAAGCTGAGAGCAGTAAAGCAGAATATAAATAAATAAATAACTGCAGACCATGGAATTGAGTTGTCAGCCAGACCTTAAAGTCAAGAGACTTAGTGACATTTCAGCATGACTCAGGGGTTTGCTGTGAACGTGCTGGGTTCTGGAGAGGACACCACAAGCCACTCCAACCAACTACTTAGGACAGTCAAGGGTTTGCAGTGAATAAACAAGCCTGATCCCTTCTCTCCCACACACATTTGTGTACAAACATCTTCCACTGACATGGACCCACAGCAGCCTCCCTGACAGAGCTCTCCTGGCAGGGGCTGCCACCTTCTTTGTACATGTAGAGGCAGGGGAAGCCCATCTGCCCACACAGGGTTTTGGGGACAGAGCCCACTGCCTGCTACTGCTCCAGGGAAGAACTGTTCATGATACTGAATCCTCAAAGAGCATCACTGCCTAGTGTGGTAGGGAGCTCACACACAGCTGGAGCACTCAGCCTCTGTCCTCCTCTCAAGATCTGCAATTTCCTTGCCTCTTTTTATATCTACTTCTTTGCAAGCAGCCAGTAGAGGGAAAGGAAACAACCACATCGCTACACAGAAGGCAAAGCAGGCTTGTTTTGGCAAAGGGAAGTAACACTCACCAAGTACTTCACTAATCACTTGCTCAAAAACTGTTATCCAAGACTTAGGAGAAGGCACATTACAACCCTAAAAATAGTCTGCAGCACTGCTCAGCCTTGGAAAGCCCTAGACAGTGTCAGGGCAGTTAAGGATTTATTCCAAAACTGCCAAAGAAACTACCTTGAGTTACAGTCCTTGAGTGCATCATAAGAGGTACTCAGATGAAAGGGGGAATTGAAAAAAAAAAAAAAAACAGAAAGAAAAGAAAAGCATTGTTATTCAGCAGTAGAGAACCCAGAATTAAATTTTCAGAATCATTTATATTTACATCAGTATCCTGAAAAAAAAAAAATCAAGAACTTTCACTATTAGAGCAGTACACTCAGCCCCAGACCAAGAAGAAGCAGTAATTGAGAGCCTTCTAGCAGGAAACCTTAAGGCTGTTTATAGAGTGGGGCTGCCAAACTCTACAGGGACTTCCCTCCAGCCTGACAGAATCCTTGCTTTGGATAATTTAAAAAAGGTATAAAAAAAGGTTATTGCTACTCTGCCAAGAAAACAGGACAAATGACAGGAAAGAAAGAAAGTGCATTCCAAGTCTTTTCTCAAAAACTCACAAGCTTATCAGCTGCCACAGGCTACAGACACCCAAGTACCAAAGGTGTACAGACAAGATTCTCTAACAATCCTTCCCTCATTCTAGCTCTTCTTCTGCTGCAATTCCTTCCTTTCCCTGAAAAGGCACTTTCTATATTCTATATCCTTACGCAGGGAAACACCTCCAGTTTTCCATCCCAACAAACAGAACAGTCCCACAAATACACAACATTCAGAAGGAATTTTAATTAACAAAATGGTCCAGGAAAGGGAAGGGAGAACCCAAAAAAACCAGGCCATTGCATTTGAAAGGTTGCATGTCAGTCACTAGGTATGCCTGCAAGCCCATGCACAGGAAACCATTTGGACCTTTGTCAGTGCAGAACTAGTCTCAGCTTCCAGAACCACTTCTCTACTCCTTCCTTATATAGGCTAAATATTATATACATATATAAAAAAAATACAAACTTGAGTTTGTTATAAAGTGGCTTCTCTCTCTCTCTCCCCCTCCTATGCTTGCTTGGCACATGAATGCATGCAAAGCTAAGTAGGCTCTGAGGGCTGCACAAACAGCAGGTTTTGGCAACAAAAAAAAAATAAACACAGCTAAAATAGATAAGCAAGATTAAAAGCCACTGAATTGAAAACCATATATTTTTCCAATTGTATAGAATTAGAACTACAGCTACGACTTAAAACTGTAAGAGTCTGTCATCCTCTCTCCCAACTCATGTCAAAGTTCATAGCAGCATAACACGAGATTCCTCAAGAAACATCAAGCCAGTGTTCTCTGCTTCAGGAGTGAGTTCACAGGTCCAAGTTTAGTCTGTCCGAAGGATCATGGGGGGATGCTCACTGTCTTCGTCCAATCTAAGTGAGTTGGTTTCATCTTCCAGGCAAGCTCCACCCACAGCACCCAGGTCATCAGTATAGGCTGAAGAGAAAGAACAAGGAATTGGGGAATCAGCAGCAACAAAGTAAGGCTTGGATCCAGAGTGAATGAGTAGAGCTGAAGTACCCGGCATTGCTTGAAATAGTTTCACTGCCACCCTATGTTTGTTTTTATCATGACTGTGTTTCTCCAAGCCAAGAGCAGTTTATGATCAAAATTAAACTCCTGAGTGTGTGCAATGCATACTGGAGCTTTGGGCAGGCCGGTGATTTCAGTCTCCACTGATGCAGTGCAGTACAGACTCTGGTATGTGCTGACTGCCCTCCCTTCGCAGCGAGGCACTAACCTGGGTGCCAGACGTGGCAAAAGCTCCACTGACTTGGACAGCTGCAGCATAAACTAAGTTCTCATCCTCTTGATTTAACAGAGCAGTGAATCAGGCTAAAAGGTTGCTGTTCCCATAAAGGAACAACAGCAGCATTTATCAACCTTTCATAAAAAAATTTTAATAAAAAGGGAGCAGGGCTATGATACAGATGCTTTGCACAAGGTCTGGGTGTAGAACTGCCTCAAGAGCCATGTGGCAAGTACTGAAGCTATCACTACAGCAATCAACCACAACTCAAGACAAAATTCTACCCAGAAAGCAGCAAGACAAGTGATCCATCTACAGGAAGCTACTGCAAACCACGAGTGCTCTTTCCTACTGCTCACCAAGGCTCCACCTCGCACGCGCGGTTACGCAAAGCTCGGTGCGGACGTGGACCAGCTCAGGCAGCCATCTAGAAGGAAGCAACAGGCAGAGGTGCTCCCTGCCCCATTCCCAGCCTTCTCCTTACCATGCCTGGTGGGTGAGGAAGGCACATATGTACCTTTAGTCACAGCGGCACTGTACGTCTGCGCTACCAGCGGCCGGTCGTGGGATGCAGATTCCAGAATTTCGTTGGCGGGCTCCATGCTGCCATCGAGCCTGCCAGCAAGAGAGGGGTTAACTGGAGAGGTGATTTGCCTGGGCACAAGACAGCTTTCAGCTACAGGAAAATATTTCATCTCACGTGCAAGAATAATGTATATAGAAATGCAACAGGAGGAACTTGGTGCCTCTATTCCACAGGCCAGGCTAGAAAGCACCTGACAACTTGGTATTTCTCTGAAGACTCATCAGCATCATGTTTGTCTCTGACACAGCCTAAGGATCTAAATCCTAGCAGCTCATAGTAGGAAAAGAAGACTCAAAACAAGACTGCACGATTAAAAAACCCCATTCCAATCAGCAATATTGTAGGTTATCTTGAGCTCTATCACAACAGAAGCAGTTGCTTCATACACAGACACTAGAAAGCTCTCTAGAGAAAGTATTAGAGCATTTCAACATTAACAACTTGGTAAAAGCTTCTCTTTACGAGGCTTCACTTCATCTCTAACCAGAGGTCATGCCTTCAAATGTTCAGATAAATGTATGATTTTTTACCATAATTGTAGGTTGACCAAAGCTGCAAACCTGAATTATCATCACGAGTTATTATCTTTAATTCTATGATTGATCAAGTAATTTGACTGTATTACCCTAGCTTTTCCTGCCAACCCTTACTGAAAAACAGTGCATTGTCCTATTTCTGTAAGTGTTCTACAGTACTATTACAGAACACCAGCTGCCTGGCCTATATGCGAGGAAGTTTAATAAGGACACCAGCAGAGAGAGAACAGGAATAATTTCACAGGCCAGTTTCCCCTCTGTGAAGTCAGAGTAGGATCTTTCTCATGTTTGTAACCACTTCATTTATTGATGAAGAGGACGGTGTCACACGTTTCAAATTCTTGTTTAAGTAACTCAACTCAAAGTGCCAAGAGGAAACAGGAGCACAGAGACAACAGTGATTGATCCCTCTGTGCACTGGGACAGGGTTAAGTTTCTGCTGGTAAAGTGGTGCTTGGTGTAGTGGATACCTGGAATGAAGGCTCAGGGGGATTCTGAAATTACTCATTCATGTCAGAGGTCTGGAAAAAGATTAGTTTGAAGAAACGAGCTGTTCGAAGTTAGACTTTTCCAGAAGAGAAGTAAGTTGGAGAAGAAACTGGAATTTGAGAGGAAATAAAATACAACAGTTCTCAGCTAACAGGGACTTACTTGTGCTGCTTCATTAGTGTGCACTCGCCTCCTTCCTGGGGGTCTAGGTTGTACATGTAGAGATACCCATCAGCAGCTCCCACCAGCAAACGAGGGATCTTCTGGATTCTAGAAAGGTTTAGAGCAGAAGTTATTTAATAACAGATTATCAAACAAAAGGTTATTAAATAACATAAGAAAGCATGCTCGCCTCCCTTCCCATGATTTAATGGTTAGACTCGATCTCAGAGGGTTTTTCCAACCTAAATGATTCCATGACTTTAAGGCATTATTTTCCACACTTTTGCTCCTGGACAGGGAATGCTGTTAATAGTTAGAGCACCCAGGAAAGAACTGTGTGTAAAAAATTTACAGCATAACCACATTTTGGGGCTAACAGGATGCCACAGCAATCAAGCAATTACATATAACTCACTAAAAAAAACAGACTCAGAAGTTACCATCCTGTTATCAAGCTTTGTGCAACTCCAGAGACAAATATTCTAACGGGAAGGATTTACTTATTTGAGAAATGTTACAAAGCTTAATTATTGCTTAAAGGGTGCTTTGAGAACAGAGAACTGAAAGTATAGACATGAAGTCAATTTAGCATAAAAACTATAAAACCCCCACAAAGTAAGTTTACTACTGCTCAGCTTATTACTTTGGTAACTGTGCCAAATGGGACCTGCCTTCGAGGAAGACAGCATAAAAGATTAGATTTAGTCCTCAAAATTAACTTTAATGAATGCTACGCTGTTTTAGAGACAAGAATTATATGAACTTGCTTTCAAAGACTTCTTTAATGGTTAGGCTGGATTGCCTAATTTTGCAATTCACTAACAATATACCCCATCACTCTCCATAGTACTAATGGAAACAAAAGCCATAAAAGCCCACGGGTCTGATCTCAATATTCTTGTTTCAAAATTAAAAGACATCTTTAGAAGACATCTTTAAACAACACTTAGAAATGGGCTATTCCTATCCAAATATTATGCCCTTTCCTCCTCCTCTCACAGGACTGTGAGGTGTTAGCTCTGCCACATTGCTCTGAAACTGCAACGATCCCAGGTGACCCATTGCTCTGCTGCAGATGAAGCTGTGCTTTACAGTGGCAGCCTCTGCAGAGCCCAAACAACTCAGCAGGGTGGGAAGTGCAGGCCCCATTTCTGTACTCACGTGGCAAGTGCACAGATGTTTTTGTGCCCACAGAAGGGCAGACGGACTGTAGCAAAGGCTCTACCCTGGTTGAACATCTCTGTCACTTGAGAGGGCAGATAGCTCGTTGAAGCCATCAGCACTTTTCCAAAGTAACCTGTCCAGGTTGTAGGCTCTTCCTGAGGTCTACAAGGCAGAAGAGAAAAGTGTGTAAACACTTGAAAACATTTTATTTTAAAAGTTACTATGCAGCTGTTTCTCTTCAGAAGAACTAACACCCTTAAGAATTCTAACACACTTCATTTATGCTACAGGACAAAATGTGTCCTCCAACACCCTCAGCCTGTTATTTAAGCATGTTTGATTGTAAACTGATACTTTTGCATATAAGACTGCATTTTATAACATTCATTATACAAGAGCAGAATCTACCGGAAAGCACCACGCTTCAGGATTTTATTAATCTGTTTATCACTAAGCAAATCATTGTTTCCAATAACTTCTGCTGAAATGGAATTAAGACTGTTCTCTCAAATCATAAATAGGAACACTTTACAACTTGGTGCCTTTTAAAGCTCCCTATATGCAGCTGGAAGGCACTGCTGAGATATCTTTTCCCATATGGATGTCAGAGGAGGTGAAACAAATGTAACTGAAAATGTTAAAACTGCTCCACATTCCTCTGAGAAGGATGGCCAAGTTCTCTTTGGCAGAAAAACACCTTTTCTACTCAGTGGGAGAACAGTACACAGCTCAGCTGCAGTTGCTGATTCATAAGTGACTTCTTATGCCCTTTACTTTACAGTAAAAGTTCAAAAGAAGTCTGTCCACACTTTTGAGAACTCATTCTGTTGAGTACACTCAACTTTTAAGCCTTTTCCTTGAAAAATCTAAGGCACCTTTGAAACTTACTTTTCTTTCACAGTCTCAAGTTTGAAGATATGCACCGTCTCTGTGTTACTGGATGCAGACAGAAACATGCCATCCATGCTGAAAGCCAATGAACAGATGCTCACACACCTGGGAAAAAAGAAAAAAAGAGAAGAAAAAACAAGGAAGTCAAACTATTTGGCTCAGTTAAGAAGATTTCTAAAGTCTTTAAAGTCTTTCTAAAGACTTTCTAAAGTCCATTACTTTGCAAGTAAGGAAAAAAAGCCCTTCAATAATAAGCATTCTGAATTCTATTATAATTTCTTGAAGCTATTCAAGCATAAGATTAATGATGTTCAGCTCTGATGTTTACCAGATATGGGATCAATTAGTAACAATCTGAACTCAGTCTTACCCTGTACAAAGTATAGTGGAACCACAGAATTACTGCTATCACAAACCACAACATCATTTCACAATGGCTATCAATGGCCACAGCATTAGAAGGATTTAGAAGAGAGTAAAAACATTAGATGTACTGCCTCCAATTGCCATAAGAATACAATATATCCTCCAAAAGGTACCCACTTTAAACAAGTTCCCTCACAAATAAATTTTTAAAAGGCAAGAGGGAGTACAATTCTGACAGGATTGATTTGTAGAATAGTCAAGTCCAAAGGAATGAAATTGGAAAACATTCAAGCTGAAACTGTTGTAAACATACATGCAAGGATGAATGAAGATGAAAACAGGCAAAAAAAATCAGGATGCCAGCTCAATTGCTGAACATATTGGAAATCAACCATAAGGAATGAGAGTCAGGTAATTAACCCAGCTGAACTTTACCTCTTCACTCCCCTTCGGAATTCAAAGAGTTTCTGTCCCTCTGGAATGGAAAACACTCTTATTACTGTCCCCTGCAAAGAAAAAATAAATAGATCATTTTTCATTTCAAGTTCATTCATTGTGTACTAGGTCTAGTGAGCACAGTACAAGTGGAAGCAGCAAACCACTTTGCTGTTAACTCATTGCTGTGATGCAGCCCAGATACTACATGAAGTATTTATGGAGCTTGTTTGTAGGATGTGTTTGAAGAGCACAGAAACAAGAGGTGGGAGCTACTAATGCAGAGAACAAGCTGTGCATCAAAACCAGCCCTTCTTAGCATATTTGGTCATGAAAATGAGCACATTAGACAAGTACCAGGAGTGCAGTCACTTGGATGTCTCTGTGCCTTTATCAGATGCAATCAGTTATACCTTTATAGTCTAAGCTTATTACTCAAGGAGCAGAGGCTTCAGACTCTCTAATTTACACACATTACATGAACAATTTGTCATCACATGCCAAAGACTAGTGAGGCACTTCTCTCTGTTTGGATTTTAACTGTCTTGTTTTCATTAGGAAGACAGCATCAAAACAAGACAACTAATTTCTAATAAGTATACTGCACTAAAGGGAGAAACACTCAAAGGACTGCCCTAATTATAGCCAGATTAAAATGTTTTATTTAAATAACCTTATTATCCAACATTTCACAGCATGGAAATTGTGTCAATATCATTAACAGATTTCAACTTAGATTTCCCATTTTAACTGTAAGCCTTCTTTTCTGGCACTTGCACATGGAACTGTGCACACTTAAAATGCTTAACAACAAATTTGATTTTTATCACTGTTGGCAAGGCAATCAAAAGCTCCCTTACCTTTTCTGAGGCTGTGGCAAGTTTAGTACCACTTGCATCAAATGCCAAAGCAGCCAAGGGACTATCATGAGCTGGGATCATATTGGCAGCTCTCTGCAGTGAATCAATAAAACAGAACCTTAGAACAGCACAGATTAAAAGCTACATGTGACTCTGCATATTTAAGCATATTCAAGGCAAACACGGGTCTTATTTTCTGGACAACAGCTTCAATATTCTTTTCAGTAACTAAGTACATAAAATTATCACTGAAGCATATACATAGAGAGCACAAGCAGCAGGGAGACAAGTCAAATAGAAATTACTTGGTTCCACCCATTTGCCCAAATCTACTCAATCAAATTTAGTATTAGCACTTCTATTTTCTTTGCTGATATTCTGTGAAGCAAAAGATGCTGGCAGACTGTTGCACAGAAACCTAAATGTGCAGTAATTCCTCTCTGAGCTCAAAACCTGCATCTTTAGAGGAGGAAACAGCATTCAAAGATTCTCACCAGATTGATGGTGTCAAAGACTTGTACTTCTCCAATAGTTGCACTTCCTGGATAGGCCAGGTAGCAATTATCATTGTTTATTGATAAAGCACACAACCCTAGAAGGGATGCAGAAACAGGATTAGAAACAGGCAAATTCCAAGACTTATGCAGTAAAACTTTCTGATTCTCTTCTTGAGTGCCACAAAAATAACTCAAATTATCAACAAAAATAGAAAACAAAACAAGTAATCTGAGTCAACCTGCAATATATTCAACTATTTAGTGTAAGTTTGTTTAATATAAAACAGAAAAGGAAGAATACTAACAGAGTCACAATAACTGATTAGACAGCAGAATTTCCCATGTCTGCCATGATTCCTAAAGCATTAACCTGACAGAGTCTTTAACTATACCAAGTGCTGTCAAAATCCACTTTTTATCTCTCCTGGTTTATTCTAACATTTCAACACATCCACTCCAGGAGACCAAAATACTGGGAAGATGCAGTTTAGGGCAGAGTCTGCTACTTGTTCTCAGCTGGATCAAACATGCAAGCTTTCAGACAACATGCATATTTGTTATTGTATTTCAAAGTAGAATTAACAACACCACAGTTCCCTGCAGGGAACCTCAAACACTGACAGAGAAAGCACTTTTCAGAGTTGTGCTGATTCTACCATCACATTTACCTGCAGGATTAGGAGGTGTCTCCCTGATTGTATGTAATACCTTCATGTCTCGTATGTTGTGTATATAAAGAGACTCTTCCAGACATACTATCAGCCTCTAGAAAAGGGAAAGGGGACAAAATTGAGACATGGAAATAGAGTTCATATGGATTTATCAATCCTAAAAAAATTTTATCCCAAAATGCAGCAGGTACCTTCCAATAAAGAAGAGGCTGTACCCACCTGATGGAGAGAAGTCAGGGTCTGACAGAAGATACACAAGATCCAGCTCTTGGCACAAACACTGCACACGGTCACTTGAACTGACCACTGGACCCCACTTCCCTCAACCTCACCAGTGCAAACTGAACACAATCCCATTACTAGTTTAAGTCAGCAAGCCAGAAACCTTCTTATTCTTAATTCTTATTCTGTACCAATTCACATGTGGAAATAATGGAAATTACTTTTGCTAAACAGAGAAAACAGACAAGAATTTTTAATCATTCATAAAGCCTATAACTTCTCCATAATCATTTGTGAATGGTCTTTTTTTTTAAACTCTTACTAAGTTCTTCATCACCTCATTTACTTTGTAGAGTACATGTGGATGACTAATTAGACATTACTCATTTTACACTAATTCCCTGTGCCAGAAATCAAGTTACCCACTCTTTCTCTCATGACATTAAACAGGAAACCCCTCCTCCCACATTCATATTTTGGGGGCAAAGACAGACATTAAGATTTTCTCCTCCAGATGCCAGTCCTTCTAGTTTGAATGAACTGGCTGAAGACAGACAAGCCTGTATTTGCTGAAGAGCCTACTAATGATTTAGTCATACAGCAAACTATGCTTGCAGGTACTTAAAAAATTCACCAGTTGCATGACATTTTTTAGATTTTATTTTTTGAGAAGAACTCAGCAAACACTACTTAAAACCATAACAATTTAATAGATAACTTTAAATTTTGGCCTGAAGAGAAAACGTCTTGCATGCTTTCACATTCAGGATGAAAGGATGATTCACACTGGGAGGGATCTCAGGAGGTCTCTAGTCCAACCTCCTACCCCAAGCATGCCCAGCTTACTCAGGGTATTTCCCCAAGTAAATATATAAACACAGAATCAAAAATACTTAACCAAATACAAGTACTGAGATGCCATACAGAAGCCACACTTGGAAAACTACTACTAAAATTCAAATAGCAATTCTGTCACTAAAGGAAGAGACATCAACCAGCAGAAGAAGCGCCAGAATAAGATCCACAAGCCCTTTCCCATGATTCCACCTAGGTAAAACCACTACTCACCTGTCTGTTGAGTTTGACAGCCAAGATGGTGTTGGAGTAACTGTAGTTGCAAATCTCTGTCCCCTTCTTAAAGTGACAAACTTTCAGCTTGCGTGGAGCTTTAAGGCTAACTATGGCCACCAGACTACTGGAGAAGAGCCTCTCCACAATGCACACATCTTCTGTGTCAGCTGAGGAATCACAGGAACAAGGGAAAAATACAGAGGGACATGTCAGGGAAGAAGAATGATGCAAATCAACAGGAAATACTGTCTAAGAAAATCATAGAATTATAGATTCAGTCTATGTAAAACACATTTCAACACCACAAACATTCTGCCACGACAGCTCAGAGTCAAGGCAGGACACGGGACAGGCTTTTAAAGCAGAAAATCTACAACAGTGAGTGCTGATTTCCAAAGATTTCCTCCCCCTTCCCCAAGGTGTCACACAAGTTTATGTTTCAGAACAGTGTCTACTCCCCATGCCCAGAATCCAAGAGAAAAATCCCAAAGCTACAAAACCCAGAAAACTGCCAAATTCCAGAATTTCACAACTTTCTTTTATCTCTGCAGAAATCTAGGAAAGCAAATGTTTTTGGGGCTTTTTTTGTGCGTGTGTTTGGGTTTGTTTTTAAAGCTGTATTATGCTTGAAAGGGTTTCTTATGACCCAAACACTTAGCACTTCCATTTTACCTGTCCATGAAGAAAGAAAGGCTACAGTACTCAGAGAAGCTGGTGAAACTCATTTGCCATTGCTGCAGCCACCAATTAGCATTTCCACACATACCATCTTTCACCTGACAGGCCCTAAGAGCAATTTGTGCAGGAATCACTGATGCCCAGCATTCATGCAGAGCCATAAAACACCAGATATGCCAAATGTTTCTACTATGGGAGCACTGAAAGCAAAGGAAGAACACAAATCCCTACGTGAGGAGACAGCAGGAGGGAGGAGAGCCCAGGATCTCTGGCAAAGAAGCAATTTCAGAGCATTTGAGCATAGCACAGCATTGGACCATGCTGGCAGGAGGCCAGGCCCCACCATCAGTTATCCTGGCATCTGTGCCTCCCTCTCCATCCCATAAGGCTCCTCTCCAAAACCCCAGAACACAGTGGACACAGTTGTCAGGGCAGTGAGAAGCTGGAGAAAATTTTACCATGCTCTGCAGCTCTTTCACAGCCACTGGCTACACCTGCCCTTTCATTACAGAACCCAATCAAGACAAGTGACTCGAGCCTTTGGCCTTGATCCATCAAAACAAATTTTTCAGGAGTTGGCTTCTGGATTAGCTCAATGCTTAACACATTCCAAACCATAAAACTGCCAGTAAAAAACAAAACAAAACAAAAAACACCAAAAAAGAGCTTGTTTCTGAAGGCTTCTGTTTTGGCCAAGAGAAACATTTAGTAATTAATTTCCACTGTTCCCATCAGCAGTGACAGAAATTCCATGAAAAAAGTTCTGTTCAACATTCTCACTATATGACACTGCCATCAGTGTGGGACATGTCTGCTTTCAAAGTGCTTTTTCTGGGCAGTTATTTCAAGAAAATTAACACAAAATATTTAATGTCCTACATTTTTTTTGAGAGAAACAACCTACTTATAAAAGAGGAGCAGGTTTATACCCTGTATTTTCAGTACTCCAAGCTACATAATTGACTTTTACCTACATCTTGTATTTAATATGGTACTTTTCCAGTGAAGACATAACAGCTCACAGAAGCTTTGAAAATTCAATTTTCTCATGCAACAGGGATAATGCATTTTAGTAATTGCTTTGTTTTCAAGGAATTGTTCTCCATTTCTCTGATACTACACAAGACACATGAAAAAGAAATACAAAAATCTGCTTCAATAAATGTATGCAGAGACTTTGAAATGCAGAGGTCCATGTTCCTTGAATCAGAGCAGCTACATAAAAGACTCTCAAATATTTTACAAGATGGGTTATCAGCTTTCCATCTTAGCCTGGAGTCCTCCAAAGTGATGACATCCTTTTACAAGAGTCAGAAGACCAGCACAGAGACCCAAAGCCCACAGTGTGACTGCTCCCAGCTCCAGGGCAAGCACAGCTTCTTTCCCCATCCAGGGACAAGTGTTCAGACACAGCTTCTGGGATTTGTCACCCTCCCAGGCAGGCAGGCAGGAGAACTGGTGTTTCAGAAGAGCAACAGCAGCAGAGATTCATATGGAAAAAGTGCTGTCCTATGCTGTACTGATGGGAAAGGTGGGCAGCAGGAAAGGCACACAGGGAAGAGCACTATCAACAACTAAGCCACCAGACAGAAGAAAAAAATTTCAATAAGCAAAATGCCTCAAAGGTATTGATAATCCTTCAGTCTCACCATAAAAAGACTATAATACGGACAGTTACCTTTAGAGACAGGCTTTGTGATGGGCATTTAATTAAATTCACTTTAAAAATACAGGATGCACCTCTGCTCCTTTGTCTTCCTTTAACAGGAAGAAGAGATAAAATCTCTCCACAGCTGCGAAGTAATTTATGCTTCCCAAGAGCAACTATTCAAGAGGGTACCAGGCTATACTGCCCATCCTATGTTGAGCTGACCTGAATTAATCATATGTTTAGCAGCACTAAAGCCCTATAGCAATGCTGTTACTCAGGTTTTTTTTTCCTGTTAGTATTATCTCCTTTATACTACACAATTGAGCATTGCCAGAAACTCACATTCAGAACAGAGTAAGAACAAAAAGAACTGCAAAACAAATTAAGTAGCAGCGAGGGGAGAACAAGCAAACACATAACAAGATTAGTTTCATAAACACAAGCATGTAGCATCACAGACAAGAGCTGGTTAGAGCCAGCTAGATTATGATCAGCTGTGCCTTTATTCCATTTTTAATCCAAGAACATGAAGCATGTTAGAAGCATTCATTAAGCCTTTAAGCACCCTCCAATCTAATGCTTGTTTTTACAGTGGGATCAACTGCACAGAGAGTCAGGAGATTTGCAGTCACAGGAGAAGTCAGTGACGGGAGCAGCCAAATCTCCCATCTTTTTTTGTTTTTCTCTCAAACACAAGACAGCTGAGGCATATTCTGCAGCTTAGTTTAAACACCTACACAAGAGCTGGCAGATCAATCTTCCAGAAGAGAAGGAGGGGTCCTTAACAGTGCTCACTCAACACAAGAAGTCTTCAGACCCACTTAAACTAAATTGGGAAGTGGGAGGCACCATGTCTCAAGATACCTTTCCTTGAGGAAAGGAGGTACCCAATGCACAGGAAGCCCTCCACCCTCATATCAAGTTTTAACAGGCATGGTTTGCAAGTCCAAGACTGAAAAGTATTTCACTCATACAAGGAAATTTAAGGCCTCTCAATATTTTGATCTGCTTTGAGCCAAGACTGTATGGCTTCCACAGGCCAAACCATTGGATTTTTTTGTAGTGAGAGGACAAAGAGTAATGGGTTCAAACTCATAGAGGGAAATTCAGGTTCAGTATACGAAAAAAATTCTTCCCCATGAGGGTGGGGAGGCCCTGGCACAGGCTGCCCAGAGAAGCTGGGGCTGCCCCATCCCTGGAAGTGTCCAAGGCCAGGTTGGACAGGGCTTGGAGCAAGCTGGGATAGGGGAACTGAATGATCTTTAAGGTTCTTTCCAACCCAAAACATTCTACTAAATGTTACCTCATAATCTGTGCTCAGCTTTCACGGACTTAACACTCAGAAAACTTAAAATATCAAAGAGTTTAAGTTAATACAAGCATCCCAGAACAGTCTGAAAACAAGACTGGAATCAGCAGGTCAAAATTCCACTTCCATCTGCTTTTATCAGGCTACTGCAAGATGTTGAACAAGGCACTTTATCCAATCTGTACTTTTTCTCTCAAGGACCACCCAGAAGATGCAGTCCTGCCCACTGCAGCCAACCTCACAGGATATTTTTCAGTGTCTCGTGTAACAGGGAATCATCTTCACTGAGTCTCCTGGGGTGATACCAGGCCAGACACTGTAAGTGCCTGACATACTGCAGAGGTCAGGTACATAAACTCCAGGGCAGAAAATGGAATCCAAGCCACTTATTAACCAGTACAACCAGACCATGACTCACATAGGAAGATGGAACTCCAACACAATTTAACCCAACCACAGGTGCCTAATTTGAGCCTCACAATTACTTCTCTCCATTGACTGTGTACAGAAGCAGGCTGTCATCCCAGGTAATGGGTGATCTGAATCACACCCCATTTCCAAACTTAACATGCCACAGGGTCAGGTCACTTTGGGAATGGAGTCTGAGGACAACTCTGTCACGGGATCTCACTATAAATGCTGACATCACAGCAACTGGTAGCAGCTGCTCACATGGAGTTTACAAGAAAGCAAGGATACTCATGCATAGCATTCATAATTGACCTATTAGCATCTCAAAAAAGGGAAGTTATGAACTGCTGGCAGAACATGGGATACCACTCCTCCCCCAGGCCTCCCTCCATTTCATCTCAGATCCTACTCAACTGTGATCAGTATTGATAAGTTATGGGAATAACTCAGATGAGTTATTCACCCTTTCGGATGAGCAAGCCTGTAGCTATCATGTTAAAGAATAATTTTCTAACAGAAAATATTAGGATAAAAAAATGTAATTGAAGCTTTGTTTTCTCATTTGATAAAGGTGTATATTACTGCTTTCATGCCCCAACAGCCAATATAAAGAACCAAAAGACACTCTCTCACATAAATAAATTATTATTTTTATGCCCAGCTGCTATGTAACCTGGCTAAAACCTGGCTGGACATAAAATTAGAAAAGCAGAGTTCTCACAGCTACTACCAAATTTCATACCATACTGGCTAAATTTAAATACAGAGCATTGATTCATAGTTTTACCCTGCCTGCAATTACTCTTTTGTATTTATGTGATATTTACACTTAAGTTCCTTTTACGCCAATTTCAAACAACCTGTGAAAAAGTGAAACATTTCTTATTCTTCCCACATTAAGCCAACTGAGGGGATTAAAAAAATAATAATAATAAAAAAAGATACTCACTGCATTCATAGATCTGCTCTAATTTGTCCACAGAAGAAAGAGAGAAGAATTTGTAGCCTGATTTACTGCCAACTGCAAGGGATCTGCAAAAGAAACAAGCCAGTCAGGAACATGAACTCCATCAGCTGTGATTACCCTTGGACAAATTCTTACCCAGTTCTAAAACTCCAGCTGGGTTAGGTCAGTAAGGAAAGCGATAAAAAGTTTGTCCAAGAAAGCCAGAACAGACACAGACAGCTTCCTCAATTCTGATTAGACCAAACAGCTTCAGAATCACAGAACTCAGGTGTGGAATTCTGATTCACATCTATGAAGTGAGAGTTCACAGCCTAAAGCAAACCTAGTGCCCAATTCTCACTGGTGATTTCTTCACACAGGCTAAAAGCTTCAGTGTGGAGGGAAGATGATGACTTGAATAATATAATGCAAACCAATTACATCATTGCCTCATCATTAGAGGTGACCTCCAAGACCTTTTAAACTGGGCCGTCTGGGGATTTTTGTTCTTTACAGTGTAACCGTCCCCGAGCATCCCAAAAGAGTTTTCATATTAAAAAAAAAGTAATTAAAGACTGCCAACTCTAATTTTCTCTGGCTTTACGTGATGATGTTCAAGCACCTCCATTGTTCGGTCTCAGTCTTACAGATGCTCATACTGAATCTTTGATCAGAGGCACCCTCTCAAAAGTGCCAGTCACTGATGTTAAACAGACTGAACAATAGTAGAACATTAAAAAACTGACTAAAAACCCTTCTTTCCTCCATTACTCAATTTTCACACTTAGCTCACAGACTATTTAATTGCTTTTCCAGCCAGACTCAAAGGCAGGTCTTAAATTTTAAGCTAGAAAAACCTTTAGCCTGTCTTGCAGGTCTTTACACATCAAGGCAGTGGACAATGGCTCATTCTTGTTTCCCCTCCCCATTTGGAGAACAATTTTATGCCACAGATAAAGAAATACAGTCAATACAGTTTCACAGAAGTGCATTAATATACTTATAGTTCATATATTTCTTACTGCCAAGAGACATGGAAGAAAATTCCAATAAACTACATTTCAATACCCTAAATTGTGGCAAGTCATTCAACACAGGGCTCCAATCCAAGGCTGCCAGTCAGCCTGCCAAAAATGCCTTTCTGAACTCAGCAAGATGATTCTCTACAGTTCAGATGCACTAACAATTAATGCTGCATTTAGAATGCAATGAAGATTCCTAGATTTCATGTGCTTTCTGTATTTTCCACTAGTGGCTCCAAAGTGAGTATTTTTTAAATTTCAGCATACCCAGAAGATTAAAAATTGCTCCTCAAATAGTTCACCCTCTGAAATTAAGCTACAAGATCAACTTCTGTAGGATGGTATGACCTTCTCTTCTAGAAGAAAATACAACTGGCACAGTCTGGTTAGGAAATTATGTTTGAGAAGGTTTAAACCTTCAAATTAAAATATGAACCATGCAAGCAAGAGATTCAATTCCACAGATTTAATAACCAAGATATTAAAAAAGCATATTAGGCTTAAAGATAGAGAAGCAATCATAAAACAAAATTTTGTTGCTGCTCCTCTAAGTCACCCTAGAAATACTGAATTTAATTTTCCTTCAGACAAAATCAGTATGTTCAGCAGTCTCCATCTGATTAACCACCAAAGACACTTCAGTGGTTTTGCTCAACTACTTTTGTACAATTCAAAAATTCACATTATGTGAAAAAAAACCCCTGAAACTCTAATCTGGTAAAACAAAGCAATGAATCAGCTTTTCTTATATCATCTACTGCTTTCCTCAAAAGAAAGTTTAACAAAGAATGACATTAAAATTGTCACTTTGCAAAGGTAAACAAGCACTCCACAGAGTTAAAAATAAATGGAGTCACAAGACTCCTTGCAATATAAATGATCCACAAAAGACACAGGATGATTTCCTCACAGAGAACCCCACACAGCAGCTATTTGTATTACTAGGCAGAACTGATTCCTGAATTGCACTTACAGCTTTAAATACAGAATACTGCTGAATCACTGTTTTACTGACAGGATCACTGAAAGCAGCAAGGAAGCCCATCTTTCTTGTCCTAAGACCATACCTCACTCAAGTGAGCTGTAGACAATGGCAAACAAGAATTGTGTACATGATAAAAACCATTCGACTGAACCCAAAATGCAGAAGCACAGAATGGACCTTTCCTTCCATGACAACTGCTTTTTGTTATTTATTTCAGGATCAAGGTGATGAAGCCACAAATTATTTGTTTACACAGAACAGTTCAAGTCAAGATAATTAAACCCATTTCAGTGTACAAGTGTAACTGCAAAATAACCCCTTTTTCTTCTGGAACAGCAGTCTTGCTTTTGGAGGCTTTGCTTTTTTTAAATGTACTCTTAAATTGCTTCTTATGAAACTACTGGAAAAAGGCTTTTTATATGTAATAAGAACCCACTAGGCTGAATTATACCAGCATAATCACAGTGATTTAAATCCCTCATCTTCCCCTGCACTGATATTACACTTAAGCCCTTAAGACACCCCACAGCCATCTAAATGGCCAAATCCACAAAACAAGGACCCAGCCAAAATTACCTCACCTCTGAAAAAATGTGCAAGCATATAGGGAAGAAATATGATCAATAAGCCATTCAGCTCTTGCTCAGATAGACACTGGGTAACAAGAAGCTGCTGTGGTTTATCAGAAGCTCCTTTTACAGCGTAGGTGTTATGCTTTATAATCACTGATTTTCAGAAGCTGATGAGGGACTGAAATTGAAAATAAAATAAATATTCTCTAAACCAGCCTTTTTTTCTTCTAACATTATGTTATACACATGTGGGTTTTTAGCTCTATTATGTGTAGCCTCTATTACACACTTTAGACTGTAGGCCTTGAGCTATTTCATTATGAAGGCTGTCTCTTCAGTACAAAATTATCAATATAGCCATGATTTATGGAACTGTGTTTATCCACTTTTTGCAGAGACAATGCTGCAGACTGATTCAAGCCTCCATAAATCTTGACAGTATTTTCAAGAGTGACTACCATAAATAATTAAAACTATCCTCATCAAGCAAACAGTGCTGAGAGATTTCACACACTCATTGGAAGATGCTGACACTCACTCTAAGTGCACTCACCCAAAGTGGGAGATGAGCTGCTTCAATCTCTCTGGCTCTTTAGGAACAAGTTTTTTCAGCTGGGTTAGAATCCTAAGGTTTTCTTTTGTTTCTTTAATATACATATAAAAGGAAGAAAACCAGTTTTTCTCTTTCCATATCACAGAGGACCTTAACTATTAATCAGAAATATTCTACATTAATCAGAACGTTCTTAACAAGGGCAGCTCTCACAAAGATTAAATCAATTGCAGCTGCAGCATAAACATGACTCTAAAAGTCATTACTACTTTAAATAACTGGTTAATTAAGCCTACTTTCATTATGATACAGTCTCATTATACTAATGTTCCATCTCATTTCAAAACCAATGTAAATTTCCACAGACAAAACATTTTGGCTTATGATGAAGAGGGGGAAAATAATAAGAGTAAAAGAAAAATCAATGAAGACATAAGAATTGCTAAGGAATTACTAAGGAATTGCACCTTGCTTTACTTCCCTCTCCAAAATATCTGCTATAACATCTCATGTACTTAATATCAAAGGTCATTATTTTGGTAAAGAGATACAGAACTTCATACAGTCGATGTTTCTGTCAGCAACATTCTGACAGCTCACAGGAGATTTTCCCATTATTCTTATATTCAAAGAAAACCCACTAACTTAAATCTGCTACACCAAAAGGAGACCACGCCTGCTCATCACTTAACACTTTCTGGGACAACAGAAAGTCCATAATCCAAGTAAACATCGCTATTTCTGGGCCAAATCCCCATCCAAATGGTCACACACTGAGGAACAGTTCCTCTGAGCAGCCCCCCTCAGCTGCTGTGCCCTCTGCAACAACAGCAAGAAACACAACATACGGTTGTCTCTCTCAGCTATCCTCCCTGAGTGTAGGAGCTACGTGACCGCTCTGTCCTTCCTTTTTTTGGTCTGTGTTTAGCTTTAAAGTCTCCTTGGAATAGAGAGCTCTCCTGTCCTCAAGGATCACGGGTGAAGGACACCTGAACCTAGGAGAAACAAAGGCAGAGGAGTGAATGCTCAGCACCTAACCCTTGTTCCTCCCACCACAAGCAGTTTACTATAGAGATCCAAACATCAAAAAATAAGGGAATGAGAATACAACTTCCAGGACACAAAGCATGCCAGATGCATATAGACAGCAGCATGTGCTCACAGTGTAGAATAAAATCGATTTATTTGGGAAATAAAGGGCAGAATTAAATTGCAAAGAATAAATATATGGACTGATGTGCATCCCGGGTAACTCCCCATATAAATGAAGAATCTGAAGAAATCCTTGCCAATAAAGTACACACCAGTGTTTTCCTTAGAAGTCCAAACAAAAGGTTTCCTCTCCCCCTTTCATCAGGAGTCTGTTTTCAAAACTGCAGTGACTACTTTGTTTCTAAATGCTGTCACACAACTACTTCTTTTTTAAAAAGATGACTAAAACTTCTCTAGTCTGCCCACTTGCATTATTTCACAAGCAGGCTGTTCGGTGGGGTTATTTTTTGTGTGTGGGGGGAAGTGTGTGTGTATTTGTAAATTTAATCTGAACACCATTTGTAAGTACTTCCAAAAAATACCTGTGCAACAGTTTAAATACTGAAAGGTTCACCTATTATATAGATACATACAAGCTTTGGGATCTTGAAGTTATGCTTTGCTTAAAAAGTCACAAACTTCTAACCCATTAGCATTTCCCTTATGAGATGTAAAGCTTCTACGAGTTTGTGAGGTGTTTAATTTTTCATAAATGTATCTGTGCTCAGTTTTAGCAGTTCTCCCAGAAGCAATACAAACTGAACTTGGGTTTTTCTTCCCAAGTATCCATTGTTAAAGGTTTACAGCCGTAAAACCTACCTAGCACCGAGGCCACCCACAAGCTTCCACTGCCTGGTACTGCTGGGACACCCGAATTCCGATCTGTTGCTCCACTTTGATCTGCAAGCTGGAGCTTCTGCCTCTCAATCAGGGAATGCCAGTCATGCCAAGTTGTGCAATGATTGATTCACTGGGGAAAAGGGCTACGTCCAAAACAAGCACACTAACATCTTTGGAAAATACCCTTCTCTGTGTTTTTACTTAATGAAAACATTGTATCAAAGAGAAGCCACAAACCAACCGCTTCTGCTGCATTATAGGTGAAGTGTTTCCAGGCAGAGTTCCAGTCCCAGCCAGTAATTCAAAACTCTCATGTAAATAAAGCTTAGGGCAATGTGGGATAAACAGGCAAGACAACACTTGCAATAATGCAGATACTATTCCAAGAGACAATGTCACTACATACAGCATCCATGAATGAATATTAGCCAAGTCTGGGAAAACCAAGCGACTAAAAGCAGGATAGAGGATTTATCTGCTTCAGTCACCAGGGATTGCAACAACGGGAAAAAGCAACAGCAACTTTTATGATGAAACATTCTTATAACTACCAGCAATCCAATTTCCCAAGACTGAGAGCCACCATGAAGTTCATCTTCCTACAGGAGAGAGTAACTAATGACCAAATCCTCATAAAACCAAAGAAAAGTTAACTTGATACTTATTTTCAGCAGTAACAAGCCCATCTTTTCCTAACACAAGGAACTGGCTCTGCTGTGCAGGTAAGCAAGACACAGTTAGGCCTGAGTGGAACTGGCACTTTGTTAGGGTGAAGGTAAAAGCTTTAAATGCAGTAACAACAATGAGCCCATGTCATTTATTTTCCAGTTTTGTCTGTCAGCAATTTTTCTAATTACTGAAGCACCTTAAAGCATGATGTGAGCTCTACTGACTGAGCAGACATAAACAAAGCTTTTCTTTCATATACTGCCTGAAAGAATATACATTTGTTTACCTTGCCTGTCTGGAGAAGGGCTCCAGTTACCTGTAAAAGTTGAAAACAGGTGATCTTTCTGAGGCCCAGCATGGGAAAGTGTCAGTCATTCCTAAAAAGTTCTTTTCAGCTCTTCTCACCTGGTAAACTGTGATCTCCTAGACATATAGAATAGTATACTATAAACCTAGAGAGCTGCCTTCTTGTTTCTCTACTCAAACAAGAAACTAGGAGAGATTGTGGGGGGGAAACAGAAAAAAGAAATTAAATAAACTTCTGTTTAAAGAATGCACACAACCACTAAATTCTATTCAGTTTAGGAACTTGAATGCAACTTGGTTGTTTGGGCCACTTACCACATCAGACAAGGATTTCACTGAGAAGCTGCTCAAAAAGGCATCTGCAAGACTGGTTTTGTACTCACTACTTTTCTTGGGGAGTTTTATTTAAGACACTGTTAGTAAGAAGAGATTATTCCACATCATCCACCATTTATCTCAAATTAAGTGGTCTTTTAAATTAATCTCATAATTTTGAGATAAAAATATGAACAGGAGTCTTTTGATATTTCTGTCATTTCTACACCAGATACCTGAATTCACAAATATTCAAAAATGACACAAAAGACATAGTAAGCCCAAACCTGGAATTGCAAAGATCTATGGGTCAGGTCTGCCTCACATAAAAGATACATCACCAAAATTGTCACCAGTTAATCTCAAGGTGATTTATATATAAATCATATTTTAAAAAAACATCATTTATTGACACAATGGATATTAGAACACCAAATTAAAAAAAAAAAAAATCCAAAAAAAAAACCAAACCCCAAACCAGCTATCAAAGAACATTTTTTGGTTATTTAAAAAAAATGAAATGGGAAAAGTAGTGCAGTAGCACACCCAACCGAGGAATGAAATCATTAGCCAGCTGTCCCTTTTCCTTTTCTCTCCCTATAAACTTGAAGTTATAAAGGAATTGCCTTTACACTTCTTGAAGAAAGATTTCAAGGTGTATAAGCCAAAACCCATCTAGGTAAGCTTATGCTGTATTTCCTTTCTTTTTATTTCCGTCTTGTTTTTGTTCTCAAGTCAATCTGCAAGTCTTGTTCAAATTAAGAGGAGGTTTTTTTTTGCCACAACTCAGGGATCTTTATGTACATAAAGAGCTCCACAAAGCTAAGGTGCAACTGAAAATGCAGAGGTGCCACACTGGAGAACAGAGTTGAACTTCAAAAATTTATGTCATAACCTTAATAAACTGCAGAAGAAAGAGGTGACAAATCCCCTAGTTATAATGACTTGGGTTTTTTTTTCCAGTAATAGGTAAAAAATGAATGGTAGCTGAGCAAAACTTGGGCATGTTTTATATGGACAGAGACAGAGTGAGCTCTATATGGCACCCACTGAAAAAACGTGAAAAGCAGTTGCAGAAGTCTCTGGCTTGAATCAATATATGGATAATGATTTACTCACAAACACACAGAGCACTACTGCTCCCCCCCATCATTTACCACAACTTATTTACTGCCAGAGTCTCTTGTCTCAAACCTATCCAGCTCCAATTGCTCATCTGTTCACCCCCAACAAAACCTACAAAAGCAAGCAGAGTCTTTCCTGCTGTCATGTAACCCTACTCAACAGTCACCAGAAATAACCTTCTCACCTTCACAACTCCCATGTGCTACAGGACGTGCTGAGGACAGGCACGGATCTCACTCGTGAGGGCAAGATATTGTTGCTTGCAAAAAGAACAAGCTGTTAAAAAAACAAACCCTCCACCACACACGTGGGCTACACTTTGTGATGCCAACCTGAGATCATTTCCTCTTACTCACTTCCTAAAACAAAACTCCTTTCTCGAATGCAAGTTCTTTCAGTTCTTACTCCCCAGTTTAATCGCTCATGTATTTAAGACAGTCAAATTCTTCTTTAAACGATCTTCAGTGCTCCAATCCAAACTAATAGGGGGCTCCTAAATTAAAAACACTGCTTTATAATACCCCATATAAAAATTAATATGCACTAATTGATCTAAACATGCTGCAATAATTAAGTAATTTGTGAGACGTGCAGCTTGAACCATCCGGAGCCCAAGGAAGTGCAGTTTCAAGGATCACAGAAACGCCTCTTTTCTAAATCAAAACCCAAAGTAGCATGTGCTCATAAAAATATCTTCAAGCCTAAGTCTCACTGCTTCAACACAGCAAGTAACAGTAAAATAACTGTACAAAAAGACAGCTGCGAGGAACTTTTGGGTGAAGTCTTTGCACGTCCTGGAAGACTTGGGGCTTCATGTCAGGCCCTCCTAGGGCTGAACATCAGTAAGGAGCAGCAGGACCCCCCTCTTTCCGACCCCTTCCCCAAGGAACAGCGAGCGATGCCTCCCAGGCAGGAGCAGAAATTCCCCAAGGGCAGTGACCCAGCGGAGGGAGAGGGCACCACCCTGCCCCAGCCCCACAGCTGCGTGTCCCCGCGGGAGGAGCGGCCTGGCTCCGCGGGGACACAGTGAAGCCGGAGGGCACAGGGGGGGCACAGGGGGCTGTTCCCAGCCCAGCTCCCNCCCTTGTTTACGCGGCGGGCGGCGGAGCGGCCCCCGCGCCTGCGCCCTGCGGCCCCTCCCGGCCGCCGTACGGCCACTGCGCCTGCGCCGGCGCGGCGGCGCCGAGCGGAACGCGTTGCGAAGCTAAGCAGGGCCCGCCGCGGCCGGCGGTGGATGGGAGACTCGAAGCAGCGCGATGATCCCCGGCTCGGGCGCGTCCCCGATGTCCCCAAGGCGAGCGCGGCTACCACCGTCCTGTCACGGTGGCCACGCGGGCACAGGGTCACACCCCGCGCTGTTCCCGCCCGCCCGTGACTGTGTGCAGTTCCGCTTCGTGCCACGGGGTGTCCCCGAGGCTCAGCAGATGAGCGAGCGGGAGCTCGGAGCTTGGGAAAAAGGAAAAAAAAAAACCTTGGGGCTGTTCAGCCTGGAGAAAATCGCGTGGAGACATCAGAGCAGCCTTCAGTATCTCAAGGGACTCTTGATCAGGATTTGTAGGAATAGGACAAGGAGTAATGGGTCCATATTGGATGGGGAAATGGACACACAGAAGGAATTCTTTACTGTGATGGTGGTGAGGCACTGGTGGAACAGGTTGCAGATGCTCCCCCAGCCCTGGCAGTGTCCAAAGCCAGGCTGAATTGAGCATCCTCCAGTGGGTAACACAAATTGCAGGGGAAGAAACCAAAAAACCAAAGCAACAAAAAAA
>VWZS01006622.1:100350-136777 GCA_013397075.1 Rhabdornis inornatus
ATGGCGGGACGGCCCTCGCCACCCCCGTCCGGCGGGGGGAGGACGAGGAAACACCTCCGGAAGGCTGCGCCCCTCAACCGCGGCCACCCCGACCCCGCCGCATCCCCGCCGGGCCCTTGTTTACGCGGCGGGCGGCGGAGCGGCCCCCGCGCCTGCGCCCTGCGGCCCCTCCCGGCCGCCGTACGGCCACTGCGCCTGCGCCGGCGCGGCGGCGCCGAGCGGAACGCGTTGCGAAGCTAAGCAGGGCCCGCCGCGGCCGGCGGTGGATGGGAGACTCGAAGCAGCGCGATGATCCCCGGCTCGGGCGCGTCCCCGATGTCCCCAAGGCGAGCGCGGCTACCACCGTCCTGTCACGGTGGCCACGCGGGCACAGGGTCACACCCCGCGCTGTTCCCGCCCGCCCGTGACTGTGTGCAGTTCCGCTTCGTGCCACGGGGTGTCCCCGAGGCTCAGCAGATGAGCGAGCGGGAGCTCGGAGCTTGGGAAAAAGGAAAAAAAAAAACCTTGGGGCTGTTCAGCCTGGAGAAAATCGCGTGGAGACATCAGAGCAGCCTTCAGTATCTCAAGGGACTCTTGATCAGGATTTGTAGGAATAGGACAAGGAGTAATGGGTCCATATTGGATGGGGAAATGGACACACAGAAGGAATTCTTTACTGTGATGGTGGTGAGGCACTGGTGGAACAGGTTGCAGATGCTCCCCCAGCCCTGGCAGTGTCCAAAGCCAGGCTGAATTGAGCATCCTCCAGTGGGTAACACAAATTGCAGGGGAAGAAACCAAAAAACCAAAGCAACAAANTGTTCCCAGCCCAGCTCCCACTGGTGGACCCCGGCCCCGCTCCAGCCCCGAGGCCCCGCCAAGGGGCGGCTCCAGCGGCGCTCCCCGCCATGGGAAGGGGCGGCACAGGGGAGACCCCACCACGCCCCCCCTCCCCGCGGCCAGGCCTGCTCAGGGCCCCCCCAGGCCGCTGCCCCTTCCCCGGCCCGGGCCNAAAACAAACAAACAAACAAAAACAAACCCACCTGGAACTGAAAAAGCGATTTCTGGAAATGGGATCAAAATCAAGGGATTAGTGCGGAAAACGGTAAATCTCACAAATATGAGCCACCAGGTGTCGGGTTTGTGCCTCTGAGGCCAGTTGGCTGCAGAGGGTTCATGAGAGCGGTGTGGAGTGATGGAACCTCTTCCTCACCAGCCTGAAAGGCAAAAGCTGCTCCCCTCCAGCTGCTGGCACGGAGACAACTCCAAATGGCTCAAACCCAAGTGGCTGTGTCCCAGCTCCCTCCTACCCTGTGTCCACCCTGATGTCCACCAGAGCCAGTCCTGTCCCCCACACTGCCCCCCACATTCACCTCTGCCTCTGCTACAGCTGCTGCCAACACATCCACACATCCTGTAGCTCTTTCTACCCATCCAAAACTTCTTTTTTTTTTTTCCCAGGGAGCTTTTCCCTGCTGATGACAGATTTTAATATCAAATTGTCTCTTTTTATACCTGTTGGCTCTGGCAGTTTCATGTGCAGGAAAATGTCCCTCCCTGGGGAAATGGGATCACAGCATGTGCTGCCAGGAGAGCCCAACGCTGCCATCACTGCAAAGGTGTGGATCCTCACACTGTTCACTGCTGGGATCCCCCAGAACCCTTCATCAGGGGACAATGCACAGAGGTGTCCCCAGCTGTGGGAATCCTGCAGAGAATCACAGAATATCCTGGGATGGAACACTCACACAAGGATCAGGGTCCAACTCCTGGCCAAAAATCCCAACAATCCTACCCTGTGCCTGAGAATAGTGTCCAAATGCTCCTGGAGCTCTGGGAGCCTTGGGGCTGTGACCATTCCCTGGGGAGCCTGGTCAGTGCCTGGCCACCCTCTGGGGAAGAATTTTTTCGTAATATCCAAACTAAACTTCCCCAGACAGCTCCAGCTGTTCCCTTGGGTTCTGTCACTCGTCACCAGTGAGAAGAGATCAGAATGAAGGAAGAAAACACCCCTGGGCTTCAGGAGCCATTCCTCATCTAAAGGAAAACTCTGCAAACCCCCCCTGTTTTGGTGACATCGAAAAAACCTGATTGTATTCAGGGTACCCCAGAATACTGGAATTTCTCCTTAACACCCTTACAATTTCTCAGATCTTTGCAAGGTGGGGAGTGGACTAGGGATGGGAGAGGAAAGAAAAACAAGCTGAGCTCATGGGCAGAGTACATGAGGAGAGCTGCTGTGCAGGGAGGGGACACATCCCAGTGGGGTACAGGTGGTGTGAGTGTGGGCATCTCCACACCCCACCTTGGAGCAGCCCCTGGCTGCCTGTGATTCTCTGTCTGCCAGGTTTGGAGGTATTGCTGAGACTGGAGCCATTCCCCAGCACGATGCTTGAGGCTTTGGTTGCCATAACAACTGGATTCAGGCTTCAAAAATAGTAACTTATTTTTCATTCAATTTGCCTTTTGCCCTCTGAGACGGATCTATTTTGGGATGGATGGTTTGCTTCAGGTGTCCCTTGCCAGCACCCTTGGCTGGGGGCTTTGGGGATGGGGATTATTTTGTTAAATGTAATTTAATGTCCTTTCTTCTTCCTCTCCTCTTCAGGTCCAGAGAACAGGTACGGCAGGGCACAAGAATCTTGACATAGGCTCTGCCAGAGCTCATCATCTGGGGAAGGAATTTGAAAAAAAAATCTTCCCAGCTAAGTGGCAGAGCGTGGGAGAGGTTTTTAGAGATGATCTCACTCTGCATCTCAGCTTGGACCTGCCACTCTCAGCCAGGGCTTGGCTGTCCCAGATATCCTACTGAAGATGGGGTTTATTTTGTTGCCCCTGCACCTCCTGGACCCTGCTGCCACCAGCCTGGTCCCCACTGGTGTCTTCCACCAACGGGAATAGTGCAGGAGGGCTGAACCTGCTGCTGGCTCCTGGGGTGCTTCTTGTGTGCCTTGGGGACACCCCATAGTGCACCTGCACTTGCAGCATTCCCTGAGGGATTGAGCTGCTTTTGGAAGGGGTTGCAGAGGGTGCCAGGATTAATTTATGCCTTGAATTAAGGGACTCCTTCCTTTTTGTCTGCTTTGGCTTTTGGAAGGCCTATGTGTGCTCTATTTCCCATGGAAATGGCCCCATAAACACAACTCTTCTCATCAAGGTGTCCTCAGCTGTTCCACCTTCAGCATTACCACAGCTTCAGCAAGGAGAGGTGGTGTTGGGGTGACCATGACTCTTTTGCTCCTCCTGAACCCTTTCTTGTCCCTTAGCTGCTGGCCTGAGCGTGCCTGCAGTCCATGACACAGCGAGGATAAAGGTGACACCCATCTGCCCCCAGACAAGCCCTCATCACCTTTTGTGTCTCCTCTCTGAGCTGCCCAACCCCAGATGTACCTCGGGATGTCACCTCCTACAGGAGCCTTCTTGAGTGATGCAGAGGAGAGAAGGGTGAGGGCATTAGGATGGAGATGGGAAGATTTTGGGGTCCTTAATCCTTGCCTTGCTGTCGTGCTGCTTTGTCCTCCTTCTCCCGAGCAGGGAGGGATGGTGGGGTGCTGGATTTGTGCCCCCACTCCCCAGGGGCACCACACACAGTGACAGGGCTGAGGCAGAGCCACCCACCCCAGCTGGGGCCTCTGGAAAATAATGGGAAAAAAAAATCGTTACAACCAAATAAACAAAAGCAAAGCCAAACAAACCAGCTCCTTGGGGATGGCGCTGCCATCCTCGGGGGGACCCGGCTGCGGGCAGCGGGGCCGGGGGGAGCAGGGCCGACTGCCGGCACTCGGCACTCTCCCCCTCCCCGATGCTTTAATCACATTTTCAATTCAAATCTGCTGCTATTTGATCCCCCGGGGGTGGCAGCGGGGAGGGTGGGGGGATATTTTTAGCTGTGCTTAAAGCTNCTGGGCTGGGCTGGGCTGGACCGGCCGCCCCTTCTCCTCCTCGCCCGCCGGAGCTCGCCGAGTCGGTGCCGTTCCCCCGGGCAGCACTTTCCCCCCGCCCCGGGGCTGAGCAGCCGCCGCTCCCCGGGACCCCCATGGCACCGCCGCGATGTTCGTGTCCCGGCTCCTGGATTTCCAGAAGACGCGCCACGCCAGGTAAATCCCTCGGTGCGGCGGTCCCCGACCCCCGGTGCTCGCGGAGCCCCCGGACAGCCCCAACCCCTCCCCGGGATGGAGCCCGAAAGGATCTTCGAAAGCTGCCGAGTGCCTCAAAGCACAGGGCAAGTGCGGGCTGGGCTTTCGGCTACCTGCTTTTCTGCATCCCTAAAGGATCCCTAAAGGATTCTCAGCATCCTTAGGTGCCTTCGCTGCCTTTCGCTGGGTCTAACTTCACCGCGACTCTCCCGCTGCCGGGAGAGCAGCATCCTGCCTTCCCAAGGGAACAGACGCTAGCGCTGGCTCCGAACCCCCATGGAGGGAGCAGTGTGGTCCAGAGTCCCGCTGCACCCAGGTGGAACCCCCTCGGGGCGGCTCTCCCAGCCTGGACCCGCAGGCTCAACAGGGTTCCCATGGGATGACACCGGCCGTGGATCCTTCTCTCCCTCCATGAAACCCCCAGGGAGATTTACCAGCAGCAGCCAGGACTTGTTTTCAAAGCTCAGGTGTAGCAGGAAACCTCCCGGTGCTACCTGTGCAGGGGGAAACCTGAGGATTGCTGAGCACAGGTCAGGGGGCACTTGGTCACACGCGCTGCTGCGGGATCAGATGTGGCCTTCAGAAAGGAGCTGGCAGGTGACACGGGGACAGCGCCAGCCTGCAGCCCTCTGCTCCCCGGGTGGCCGGGATGAGTCAGATGGCACCGGGTGCTGCACAGATGGGGACCAGGGGACTGCTGGGGGTGCTCAGCTTTGCTCCCAGCTGCCTGGCACTGTGCTGGGGATGTTTCTCTGCTTGCGTAGGGTCCCACAGGCTGGCACAGCTCCTGGGGACACTGAGCTCTGTGCTCACACTTCCAGACTCCCCGTGGTCCGGTTAGGGGAAGATATCAGAGGAAAACTTGTGTGAAGAGAAGTGGTGATGGTATTTCTCACCTGCTCCAGGCAGGATAATCTCTGAAGGATGTTTATCTGGGCTGGGTAAGGACAGGAAGTCATCCTCCGACCCCCTTCAGCCATCAGCTCCTTTCCTTCCAGGTGTCCCATGGGGAAAATCCATGCTTGCATCTCCAAAACCTGCCTGAAACGTGGCCACTTGCTCAAAGACTGTTTTGATGCCGTAGCTGCCTCCTGATAACCTTTGCCTGGGGGAGAGGCAGGAGGCACCCAGCAGATCTGCACAGTGTGCCTGGTGCAAAACCTTGTGAAAATGGAGAATTCAAGACTTCCCCCCCAACCCCCCTCAGCTGGCGTGAAAAGGACAGAGCTGGGGGAAATGGAGCTGAGCAAAGCTCTGTACCCCCCAGAGCAGGAGGCAAACGATACCTTTAACCCATGGCAGGGGTGCAGAGGCTCTTTGGGAACTGGGCAGCAGATCAGGGGCTGCTCCACTGACATCAGCCTCCACCAGCAGAACCCATATGCCAACCTGTTGCTTGATTTATCCTGAATCAGCATGCTCCAGCCTTGTTGTGGTCCTTTCTGGAGACAGCTTGTTAAATGGGATGAGGCGTTACAGAGAGCCTTGCAGGGATGGTTCCCACATGCAGAGCAGGGGCTGTGGGGCACAGGAAGGGTCAGATCCAGAGGGAATCCTCCAGCTCTCACTGTGTGCCAAGGCTGGGGAGCAGCAGGTGGATAAGGGTGCTCCCTTGGCTTTCACCCCAAGAAATCCACCAGCACGTGATGCTAACCCAGGGCTTCCTGTATCATCACAGAGATCCTCTTAGCCCAGTGCTCAAAAATAACAGTGGGATAATCCCCATTCCCCCCCCAGTCCCTGCACACCAGCTCTGCTCTCCATGGAAATGCTCTGCTGGGGCACATCCCAAAAGAAACCCTAAAGCTTTTTCTTCCTTTGTGCCAGGGATGCTCTTTCAGCTGAGCTCTGAGGTGGGAATTGGGGCGAGCAGAAGCCAGGGGACTCAGGGTGGCACATGTCCTTCAAGGCAGCAGAAGCATCTCAAATGCTGTGTTCAGTTTTCACCACAGGAAAAATGTTGGGGGGCTGGAGCAGGTCCAGAGAATGATAAAGGAGCACAAGTCTGATAAGGAGCAGCTGAGGGAGCTGTGGGGGGCTCAGCCTGGAGAAAAGGAGGCTTTGGGGGAATTTCTCACTGACCACAACTCCCTGACAGGAGGGTGCAGCTGGGGGGGGGTCAGGCTCTGCTCCCAGGGAACAAGGGACAGGATAAGACAAAACAGGCTCAAGATGCACCAGGGGAAGTTTAGAATGGATATTAGGAAAGATTAAAACAGGCTGCTTAGGGAAGTGGCTGAATCCCTGGAAGTTTTCAAAAACACGGGTGGATGTGGTTTAGGGGTGAACATGGCAGTGCTGGGCTAATAGTCAGACTCCATCTTAGAGGTCTTGTCCAANGAATTTCTCACTGACCACAACTCCCTGACAGGAGGGTGCAGCTGGGGGGGGGTCAGGCTCTGCTCCCAGGGAACAAGGGACAGGATAAGACAAAACAGGCTCAAGATGCACCAGGGGAAGTTTAGAATGGATATTAGGAAAGATTAAAACAGGCTGCTTAGGGAAGTGGCTGAATCCCTGGAAGTTTTCAAAAACACGGGTGGATGTGGTTTAGGGGTGAACATGGCAGTGCTGGGCTAATAGTCAGACTCCATCTTAGAGGTCTTGTCCAACCTTAACAATTCTATTATTCCATCTTGCAACATCTTTTCAGAGAATGTGGCCTTGCTTATGGTGTTCCTTGAAGAAACAAAAAATATCAAAGTTTTCCTTGTGGTGAAAAAGCCTGGAACAGGCTTCATTTTTCAAGTCATTTTATCTAACTTTGAGCGAGGACCAAGAAAGGAGGAACTTGGCCATTGATACACCCACCAAAAGGAATAAATAAAACACAGTGCGGTGATGAAAGACGTGTTGTGTGAGAACAAAGAAATGAAAAGCAGTGATCAATGTGGGAACATTCTGTGAACTGCCAGGAGAAAACTCAGGGCTGGAGGGCACTAGGCTGTCTCCAAACACCTTCTGTCAGGGAAGGGCTGTCACCGTGGTGGGAGCAGGGTGCAAGGCAGTGCCATTTGAGCACGCTGTGGTTATAAATGAGAAACTCAGTGGATCCTGCTCTGCTGTGGGGCCCAGGAGGCTCTTCCATCACTGACACCGTGGGGAAATGGAGTTTCAAAGCACAGTTGCTGCAAGGCTTTCCCTGTCACTCACAACCTGCACCCTGACAAGCAATATCCATCTCCTGCCTGACAGGCCAAGTTTAACCACGACACCAGCACAGCACGAAGTGTGAGCAGATGTGATTCCTCCTGCTTTATCCAACCACTGAGGGTTATTCCTCCACTCCCCCTCCACTCTTCAAGCTCACCAAAACGGTGCTGGGTCCCTCCCAGACCAACAGATCAGACCAAGCTGCATCTTTATCACTGGGCTCATTGGTCAGGTTACACTGACCTGGTAACCAAACCCTCCTTGCACCTCACCACCAGCTTTGACCCCATTTTGGCCCAAACATGGTGTGGTCCCTCCTGCCCACGTAGCTGCCGTGGGGCTGAATATCTCCCAGGAATGCTTCCCAGACTTTGGCCATCCAGAGCTGTAATTGGTAGGAAACATGATTAATCAGGGAGCTGCTGTATCTGGCCAGCCTCAGCGTCTCTGGAGCAGCAGTGGAGAGGGCTTTGCTGGGATCTGCAGGGCCCTGAATCATCCTCACAAACTGATAGCAGCCCCTTTGATTTGTTCATGTAAAAGGCTCTAAATCTTACTCTGTTTGCTTGGCTTGCCCTGCATGGAGTAACACAGAGAGGAGCAGATGGGAAAATCCACATTAATGTCTCAGCCCAGGGCGGGGGCCTCTGTGGGAGTCTCTGTAGGTGCATGGTCCAGGCTTGTCCTCACCTCCCTGTGCCTGCAATGCAGGCATTGCCACCTCCTCACCAGCACAAGGGCGTGGAGGTTCTGAACTCTACACTTGCTCAAACCCAATGAATTTGAGGAAAGGCAGCTGGGAAGACCTTTCTCGTTTCTCCCTGCGCCTGTAATTATTGAGCAAGGAGACATTCATCAGCTATTCCAGCATCTGTGGCCAAGACCGGAGCAGGAATAAGAGGAATAGGAAATGTTGGGGTGCTCAGACTCCAAACACAAGGAAACCAATGCCAGGCTGACAGCCTGGACAGAGCAACCACATTGGGAAGACCCATTCCCCGTTGCTTTGCCATGAAAACATGAGCAGCCCTCGCCTTCTCCCACACTCCAAGATGCTTTCCAAGAGATCTGCTTCCCCCACAGCCCATGTGGGATGCAGCAGTGAGGAGGGAAATGCTTTCAGTGTTGATGCCATGGCCTGAAGCTCCTCAGGAGGCAGAGGCTGCTCACCTTGCAAGCACCAGTCCCATCAAGACCTGCCAGTCTGTCCCCAACTGAGCAGACAAACCCCCCTGATGCAAAAGGCACTGCTCTAAGAGATGGAGAGGCCCCCAAAATGCCTGGGAAAACCAGGATCAGCTGATGTTACCAACCAATTCCATGCTGGTTGCTTTGTGGGGCCAGGTTGACTCAGATACCCTCTTAAAATGGCACCAGTAGGAATTACCTCATGTAGCTCAGGGTGCAAGATTGGAGCCAGATATTTGAGAGGCAACAAACTCTCAGAGCAGCATCTTTGATGGGATATCCACTCAAACTGCTCCATTCCATCCTCTGCAAGGGTTGGGGCACCCAGCAGGACAGGCTCAGGTGGGGATCACCACACTGAAATGTGCATAAATGGGCAAACCAAGCCCCATGCCTTGTACTTTTGGGGGAAGGATGGTCTCTTGGCTGCCTGGGAAACACATGATCTTTCCCCTCCTTCAGCTGGTGTTGGATATCAGCCTGATGTGATTCTTTGGCACAGTTTGCTGTGTCCAGCTTCATGAGGTAGCAGCCAACATAACCCATGGGAAATTCAAGCCACTGCCCAGAGGGGCAGGTCAGTGACTGTGAGAAATGGGGCTCTGCCAGGACTGGACCCAGGCTCGCCTCCCCTCCTCCTCCCTGCCCACACCCCCAGCTCCACAGCGAGACAAACCCATGCCAGCAAGTACAACTGCCAAAGAAAGGAAGGGAAAAGAGCACAGCTTATTCCAGTCCTTCACTCCTGAGGGGTGCCTGGCTGCAGCTGCACGAGGAGTTTTGTTGAGTCCCTGGAGGTGCTGCTGCCAGGGGATGGATGCTTAGGGCTGGGTCTGAGAAAGGCAGAGGAGACATGGCCAAACACACAGATCAGGTCTCTCCAGGTGTGACAAACTCAACATTTTCATGCAGTGGGAGTCCAGAGCCTGTTGGGCTCTCTGTGATAACACTGCAACCTCTCATGATAACCCGATACCACAGGTATCATATTCCTGGTATCTGGATGAGTCAGATACCACTGAGTTGAGCTAAGCAATGCTGACCTTCAGGAGAATTTGGAGTCAACTTTGTGCTCCAGTTCCAGGTTTGCTGTTGATGAGGAAAGGATTTTATGCAGAAAGAGATCATCAGGTCAGGGCAAGGAGTTGCTTCCTCTCTGTGCTGAGCAGCACTGGCTGGCACAGCAGAATTAGACACAGCTCTGCTCTCTGTTGTAAGTAATACTAATGGAAATCTTACTGTCTGTATGCTTGGCTGGTGAAATACACGATTTTCCTTCTGTGCCTTCGCTGTCCAGAGGCATTTGCTGAATAATTTACAGATAGAATTTGTACTTGAGCAGTATCCTGGAATCCCAAATGAGAGCTTGGCTGTGTCTCTCAGGCTGTGCTCTGGGGAGATTTTATGAACCTGGGACATGGTCACCTGTCCATGTATTTCACAGTCACAGCCAGGGTTAGAGGCTGGGAAAGCTCCAGCCCTCAAACTATCCAAATCTTCTGCCAGCAGGCACAGGATCCAGTGGTCACGCTCACTCCTGCCCACCTTGGGCTGTTGCAGTTAAACAGGATTTATCCCACTAACTCCTTGCTCAAGGCAAGGCAGCAAGGAACATACACAATGACTTTCCAAACAAAAAATTAATGAATAATAGAGGATTTGCAGTTCTGGAAACAGTCCTTCCAACATTTACAAAACACCTGGGACATCAGAGTCATTTTGTGACTAATCAGCTGTTGTTGGACATCTCATGAGTACCAAATGAAACAAAAAGTCCCAGCTCAGAAAGTAAATTGGGAAACACTCACCAATCCCATCTGTTGTGAATAAACAAACAGCTCTGCTGTGGTTGCAGGGTCATGAATTGCCTTGGAAGAGTTAGAGATACCATCTACATAGAGGGCTAGGGAGAAAAATATCCCTGCCCACAGGGGATATGGACAGTTAGCACCCTGTTGGGAATTACTGCTGAATTTCCACCACCAACCAAGCCCTGCTGGGTGTATATGGACTCTTGTGTGTGCAGAAATGGCCAGTGCCTGGATCCAGCCTGGCTTGGAGCCTCCCATGCTTGTCCCTGCTAGGATGAGGAACAAGAAAGGGACTGTGTACGCCCTTGGTATGTTCAGGGGAAGAGCAGCTATTCCCTCCCGCACCTCTGAGGCAGCAGGATGTGTCAGGGGGTTGCCTCCTCTGTCCCTTCTCAGGGGACATCTGTGTCTGTGGCTCAGAGCCAGGTGCAACACGGAGCTGGCTGAGCACATGGGCCCTGTCTGGGAGCATCTCTAAGTCAGCAGCAGCACTTGCTCATCATTTCTCAGGGCATGCAGGTTGTGGAGTGCCAGGGGATGCTCTGCAGCCAGCCCAGGGTGCTCACACACGTCAGAGTGCTGGGCATGAGCAACACTGGGATGGGAGGAATGAGGTGATGGATGATGATCCCATCTGCCTGTTCTGACTCGCTTTGGGGAAACAAGGCTTGCACCAGGGAAATCTGGATGGGTTACTCCAGAAATCTGGTGATCCACTAATTTACCCATGAGAAAGGTAGGGAAATGCTGGCTTAGATAAAAACCTTTGATTTCCTGCTCCTTACCCAAGCTGCCAGCTCCTTGTGCTAGGAAGCATGACAAAAGAAAACATCGAGTTGTCCTGCTCCATCAGCCCTCCTGCCCCTCTTCCCTGGGACGGGCTGGAGTCACAAGAGGAGCCCATGGACATGCTTGCCCCATCTCCCCTGGCCCCAGCAGCTGGTCCCCAAGCTTCCAGCAGGCACAACTCAGCTCTGCAGAGCAGGAGCACCATATGTGTGTGTGTGGGAGCGTGCAGGCACTGAGCAATGGGCATGGAAGGGAGGGTTCAGCTGCCAGCAGGTGCCGGGCAGCCACGCACATGCCCGTGTGGGTGGCTCTGCAGATGGCACTGCCGGCCTTGATGTTGCTGCTTCCCAGTGGCAAATATTCCCATGTCAAGGGATAGGAAGGAAAAGCAGGATTTTTCCTGCTCCTGGGCTGGATAAAGCAGTAAAGCCTGGGGGATCTCCAAGGCTCAAGGTATGCCATGGGTGTTTCCTCGTGGTCCTGTGCCTTCTGAGCCCTGTGATTGTAATTGTGTGCTGTACATAAACAGCAGCCAGGCTCCACGCCAGCACACACAACTCCCCAGGACTGAGCTAATTACAAACCACAGAGGAGCTCAAGGGATTGAAGCCTCTTACCAGGGATGCAGCTGGAGCTTTACCAGATTCTGGATCAGGGGCAGAGCCCTTGCCAAGCCCCAGCTTACGGGGATGCAACCACAGCAGCTCCCACGTGAGCCCCAGGACCAAGCCCTGACATCTGTGCTGGGTGTGCAGCCTCGGGGCTATCAGAGCAAACCCAGGACATGCACTGAAGAGTCAGAGGCCAATCTGCCCTGCAGGGATACATCTGCTCCATCACTGACACCTCAGGCATCACAACACTTGTTCTACCAAGGGACAGCCCCAGCAGGACTTGCCACCACTCCTGATCAACATCCAGCTAATTCTTCCTCAAGCCTTTCTCTCTGGCCACCACCAGGATCTTCCTCTGTTACTTTAAAAGCAGCTGTGATATCCAGTCACAATAGGAAGAAGAAATCATCCCCCTTTGCAGCCAGATCCCAAGAACTGCCCAGCAGGGAACACAGCCTGGAAAAAGCCCCAGCTCCTTGTGCAGGAGGGTGGATGCACAGCCAATCCATCTCCACAGGCTTTAGGCCAACTCCTGAGCAAGCCCTGCCCTTTTATAAGCCATTTGTAGGTGAAACCTGTAGAGGTGAGCTGCTCTGGGAGATTTGTATCACCTGGGATAACCTTGGACTTGCTGACTGCTCCTTTGTCCCCGTGGCACCCAGCCCACAGTGCACAGACACACAGACACATGCACAGCCTGATTTATGGCAGGGCTGGGGAGGGCAGGTGTTGGACCAGCTCTTTCAAGGGCAGAAGCCCAGCTCACACCTCCCCATCCACATCTTAATGGTGATTTTACACCCTCCTCACATTATCCACCTGCTTGCCTAAAGGATGTCAAAATTATTATCCTCACTTGGAGAGAGGGGAAAGAGGAGTGAGAGGGACATGAAGAGATGTGGCAGAGGCCAGCCAGGGAGTTATGTTAAAGGCAGGGCTAAACCCCATCTGTCCCAAATAGCAGCCTGGTTTGGGTCTCTTTTGGGGCTGTTCCCCTCATGTGTGCAGCTTTCCTGCAGGAGTCCTGTGGCTCTGCTTGTGTGAGTGTGTGGTGACCATGGAGTGACTGATTCAGGTTCTCTTGGTGCCTTCAGGAGAGCTCAGATGGTCCCACATGAGGCCTCCTGAGGAATAATTTAATTATATCCCTTTATTACCTTCTTCCCACCCTGGCGAAGCAAGAGCTGGGCAAATCTGCGTGATTTTTGAGGCTGGGATTTTGTTCTTGGATGAAAGTCTTTTAAAAACTCAGTAAAAACCCCTAAAGCTATACTAAATAAACCCAAATGCAACAGAGTGGGAGAAAGAGCAGCAGAAAGGAACAGGTCTGGGAAGCCAGCCCTGCACTTTGCCCCGATGCCCAGGGACAAGGGGCTCTTTGTTTCCCTGGCCAGAGCTTGCTGTACTGGCCCTTTTCAGGCTCTCTCCCTGGGAAAAGGGCCAGGGGAAAGCAGGCACAAGGCAAAAACCCTGGGGCTGCTGTGAATAACCCCTGGTCAGACCCTCAGCAGCCTCCCCTCTTCATAGAGCCAGTTGTAGGGCCCCTGCCAGGAACAGCACCAGGAGGAGAAGGTGCCCGGGAACCCTTTGGCTCCCTGCTTCCCACACACCATCCCTGGAAATGAGCATGCTCCAGCTCCTGCTGAGCAGCAGTCTTTGAACTTTGTGTGTCTTTTGGGCTTTGCCATCCTGAAGCACCTGCTGAACTGCACTGGAGCACCCAGTGCTGTTTAAACACCTGCTTGTGGCTTCCTGGACCCAAAAATCACCTAAGTGCTCTTTCCAAGTGTATCCATCTGTCTGTCCAGGCTGGAGGTATGCTTTGAGGCTGGTTCTGCACACTGGTGTGGCAGTTGTCTGCAGGCTGGGAGTGCTGCAGGGCTCCCTGTGCCAGAGTGCACAGGGATGACATGAACTGGTCCATAAAATCCCGGGAGAGTAGGGGAGGAAATGGCCCCTGCACCCCTGGGAAATAAGGTGCAGCCAGGGACTTATCCTGCCTTGCCAGGAGATGTGCAAACACCAGCTGCTCCCATTTCTACAGAGCATAGAGGACCACAGAAATTAGCCCCAAAACACAATGTGTGTCCCAAAAGTGGGGCTCAGGCTGACCCAGCACTGCAGCCAGGTCCCACATCCACGATGCTCCATTTCCCACTGTCCACAGGATGATGCTTACTAGAAAGCAGGGCAGGAAAATAAGAGTAATCTCTCCCCAGGTAAAAAAAAAGGTTCCTCCTCAGGGCTGTTGTGCCCCTGGGAAAAGCAGGAGTTTGTGGTGTCCCATACCAGCACAGCTCTGGGCTTCAGAAACAGATACACTCTTCAACCTTGTTACATGGGGATGTCTTGGGCGGTCCTTCCCAGGTTCTCTACCCTGTACCAGAGCTAGGGAGGACATTTGCACCCCAGGGACACCTTTCCAAAGGGTCTGGGTGCTCCCCAGCCCTGGGGAGGGGGCTGTGGAATTGGTTCTGTGCTGCTGCTCTGAACAGCACCAGCCAGAGCAGAGGGGAGATGGAGCAGGCTTTGTTAAAATCAATGAATTCAAGGAAAAGGCCTTGAACGTGTTTCCTCAGCAACTGTGACGTCATGTGGATGTCTGGCCTCTCCTTCTTCCCGCCTCCTTCTTATTATTAAAGGGAAAATAAAGGGAAGCAGACAGTGAAGGGGAGCTGGGGACAGTCTCCTGGCAACGCTGGGGACAGTAATGTCCCTCCTGCCAGGGGGCATGGCTCCAGCACAGGCAGCCCTGCCAGACCTTGTGGCTGGACTGGCAGGATGGGGAGGGCGTCCCTGGTGTCCCTGGGGTGGAGGTGACAGCACTCTGGGCACAACCATGTCCCCAGGGATGCTCAGCTTCTTCCTAGCCCTGCCGAGCCCAAATTTACCCCGTGTGAATCCTTGGTGAGCAGAGCAGTGGGAGCTTGGCCACTCCATTCCCCCTCTTAATTCCAGACATTTTTTGGTGATGAGGACTGTGAATCTCCTCCCACGGTGCCAGGGTCTGGCAGGAGGCATGGCAGGGCAGGGGCTGGGGACAGGGCCCCTCTGTGGATTGTCACTGTCACCTGCTGGGGTGCCCCTCACCCTGCTGTGGCTGCACAATTCCCCTCACACCAAATCCTTGTCATCTGAGATATTTAATCCATCCTGGCTCAGTTTTAAAAGGCAACAGCCAGTGGCTGAGGCAGTGGGAGATGGCAGAGGAGTCCATACAGGCATGGGTGGCTTGGGGACCGGGAGAGGGGACTTTTCCTGCTTTTCCAAGCATCCCACACTGAGGCATCACTGTGCCCAGCAGCAAGGTCTTGCCAGCCCCAGAGCCCCTTTGCTGGGCACAACTCAGCTGTGAAATGCCACAGATGGTGCTGGAGCTGGGGGCAAACAGGGTCACAAAGCAATTAGCCCAGGTCCTGCCCAGCAGCCCCACTCGGCTCAGCCATCCTGACCTGAGCCACAGCAGGTAAAGTCTTAAAAATCCTGATTCTCAGGACCAGTGAAGGAACCCTCTTCATGTCCCTGCTTCTCATTCCCTTTGCTACACCTCCACTGCTGTCTCCTGCCAGAAGAGGGTGGTGAAGGAGGCTTAGCTCAGACCTGTTTTCCTGGATACACATTTAATTTGTCGTTACATACCCAGCCATGGGGTGACACTATTTTTAATGGCTGTGTGTTGGTCCAGCAGGGGAAATCGATACATTCCTGTGAGTGCCAAGAGCAAGCTGATGCCTCCTAAGACTAAGAGAAACAGAAATAAAGATGCAGGTTTCCAAGGGAGGGCAGGAGGCTTTCCCCCACAGCAATCTGTGTTGGGATGTGCAACCCTAGGGGTAGGGGGTAGATGCAGGTGGAACCCAGAAACCAAAGGCATTGCAGGGATACCCTTTTTGGAGCTGGGCATGCTGCTGTGACATGAAAGTGTCACCTCTGGAAGGGTTGGGATCCCACAGGTCAGCCCACTACCCTGTATTCCCTCTGTTGCTGGGGCTCTTCCCACCTCTGCCTACAGCAACTGGCAGAGCTGCCTCCTGCTCTCCAAACAACAGCAGCTCCCAGGAGCTGCTTCAGCCTGAGCCATGGCTGAGCAGGACCTGGGGACCTGTCACTTGGGGACAGCCAGATGGACACACTGTGCTCTGGTGTCACTTCTGCAGGGCAGCTGGAGCAAAGCCTAGCCATGGTAGGGCTGCAGGCTGGGGATGGCCCTGTGCAGACCCCTCCAGAAGGGTTTTGCTCCATCTCTGTCCCCTGAATGTGTTTTCTCTCCCTGTTTCTCACTGCAGGTTCATGAATCACCGTGTCCCATCCAACTGCAGGTACCAGCCCACGGAATATGAGCACGCAGCCAACTGTGCCACCCACGCTGTGAGTCCCTGTCCCTGTCCCTGGGTGAGGGAAGATGGTGCTCATCTCTCTGGGGATCCACTGAGGAACCTCAAGGGACACCTAAAAACAGCCCTGGAGCAGTCACTGAGAGTCTGAGGGCTGTGACGAGGCAGAGGTGCCCCTTGTGCTCCTGGGGACTGGGATGTTCTCCCTCCTGCCCTGGGAAGTTGATATGCATCTGCCTTGCTCTCAGCCACTGTGGTCCCATGTCCCTGGGAAAGCTGGCTGTGGGCTTGGTGGGGCAGGAATATTTTCAAAGCTTCCTGAAAATCGATTTTTTCACAGCAAGAACTGTGACAGGAACCCATGGGGCTGCCTGTGTAGCTGTGGGAGGGACCTCTCCCCCCATCAGGGTTTCTTTTGGGAGCTGACAGTTCCCACTCTGAGTCCTGGGAGATGACTCAGAGACAGCCATCCTTCATGTGCCTTCCTCCTCCTCCTCCCTACCTTCTGGACAAACTATTTTGGAGCTGCACCATGCAGGGAGGGGCCCTGCCTGCCCCTTACAGGTGGTAGCTTTGACCAGAAGCTAAAGAAACACCTAGAAGGAAAAGTGGATGCTCTATTGTAGCTGCTCAGTGGAAGTGCAGAGAGTCAACAGCGGGTTTGCTTCCCCTTCCAGTTCTGGATCCTGCCCAGCATCCTTGGCAGCTCCATCCTCTACATCCTCTCTGATGACCAGTGGGAAACCATCTCAGCCTGGATCTATGGCTTTGGCTTGTCCAGCCTCTTCATTGTCTCCACCATCTTCCACACCATCTCCTGGAAGAAGAGGCATCTCAGGTATCATCCTGATTGCTCAGGGCTTGGGAAGGGGGAGAGGGTCCAGATGTCCCCATCTGGACCCATCTGTCTGTCCTGCAGGACTGTGGAGCACTGCCTGCACATGTTTGACAGGATGGTGATCTACTTCTTCATCGCCGCATCCTACGCTCCCTGGTGAGTTGCTGGTGGCTGGGAGCCTTCACCTGGCCTCACTGAAGGGGAAAAAAATCATCCTGGTTCCAATAAATAGAGTTTCCCTCTCTGGCTTTAATTCTTTTAGAGGGCACCCCTTACACCTTTCCACAAAACCTTCACATCCTATAGATTGCAACCTCTTGAAGTTGAAGTTACAAGCTGGGAGAACCCTTTGGTGGGACAGCCATGGGGGTGAGGGGGTGAGCCCAGGGCAGGGTGCTGCCCTAGACCTGCCTCACCAGAGCCCTGGGTCTTGCAGGCTGAACCTGAGGGAGTTGGGTCCCTGGGCGTCCCACATGCGCTGGATCATCTGGATCATGGCATCCATCGGGACCGTCTACGTTTTCTTCTTCCATGAGAGGTGAGTGCCTGTGCCCAGCCCCGAGCCTGTGGGTGTGTGGGACCCGGGACACGAGCAGGGACCTGCTGCCATGAGTTGCTTCCTCCACGTGGTGGCACCAAATAAAAAGCCAAAGGCCCCAGAAGTCCCAAGCGCCAGGTCCCAAGCCAGTCCACACATGAGGACATGGGACCTGCTGTGATGGCACTGCCACCCCTTTCCCTGCAGCACTGCTGTGGAAATTACAAGTGTAAAACTCTACCTCCCTCTGTCCCTGCTTCAAGCTGCCTCTCTGTCTGCTGCAGGTACAAGCTGGTGGAGCTGGTGTGCTATGTTATCATGGGCTTCTTCCCTGCCTTGGTCATCCTCTCCATGGTAAGCCCCTGCTGGGAAACACTTGGGCTCAGCATGAGGGACAAACCCCAGGAAGGATTTGAAAACCCAGAACAGTTTGTTTCCAGTGGGTTGGCACAGTCTCCAGGCTGTGTGAGGGATAAAGACATCCCTCACAGATGTGACTCACCTTGGTTTTGCAGGTGCTTTGGGTGCCCAGCAGGCACCACGTGCATCTCTCCCAGATCTCCTTCCTGGGCTCTGTTGTTTGGAAATTGTAGGACCACAGAATCATGGAACGG
Organism: Rhabdornis inornatus; assembly: GCA_013397075.1. Classification (NCBI taxonomy): domain Eukaryota; kingdom Metazoa; phylum Chordata; class Aves; order Passeriformes; family Rhabdornithidae; genus Rhabdornis; species Rhabdornis inornatus. The sequence continues at coordinate 118,345 of VWZS01006622.1, forward strand.
TCTGGTTTGGAAGGGACCTTAAAGATCATCTAGTTCCATTTCTCCCAGGGCTGCTGGGTCCCTGCTGTCTTGCTGGAGAGGAGGGGTAGCAGAAGACAGAGAAGTCCAGAGCTGCAGCTGGACAACACTCCTGGTCTGACTGGAGTGGTGGGGAGAGGGCAGACACTCCTTGGCCTCACATATTCTGCTCCAGCCCAACAGGGATGGTCTCCTGGAGCTGGTGTTCGGTGGGTTCTTCTACTGCCTGGGCATGGTGTTCTTCAAAAGCGACGGCCGCATCCCCTTCGCCCACGCTATCTGGCACCTCTTTGTGGCCATTGGAGCTGGCATCCACTACTACGCCATCTGGAGGTACCTGTACCGGCCCGGAGCGCTGGACACCAGCACCTCCCGCTAGAAGCCTTAAAGACATTGTTTGTGCCACCTGGTGGGGACACAGAGGGCAGCGGGGACACAGCCAGCCCCGTGGGCTCGCCCCGAACCACCCCTCGCCCCGTGGACAGCAGCTCTTGGTGCCCTTCCCGCACTGACAGGAGAGCCCGGAGGTTGATTTTAAATATTTTTCTTTTTTAACCTCGGGAACTGTTTATTTTTTTAGGCAAAAGTTTCAGAACATAGTGACTGACTGGGCTGTGGGTGATAGGGGAGTGACCACTTGCTGGGAGCTTTGTTCCCTCACCTGGTCCTGAGCATCCCACAGGACTGGGAACCTTGACCCCACATGCCCCTGGCTATGACACCCTGGGTTTGGCTACTGGAGTCCTTAGGGGACTGGAGGAGTCAGGATGAGGGGAGAGACCCAGTGGTGACACCCCTGTACCACCTGGACTGGCCCCTAAATCATCCTAAGTCCTGACAGCATTAACAGCTTCATCCCAAATCCTTGAGGGGATGGTCCAAACTCGACAAGCCTTACAAGAGATTGAAACTTGAATCTCTTCCAGGGCATCCCAGCCCCTGAGCACTGGGAAACCCTTTCTCTAAGCCAATATTAAGTGCACAACTCAGTACATCCCTGGGATCCCCTATGGACAATTTCTCCCTGGAGTGCTCGGTTTTCCTCCCCAGCCTTGGTGTCAGTGGCAGCCTGAAGCACAGCCCTGCTCCCAGGCCCTGCTGCACGTGTGCCTTCAGCAGGGAGCAGAGCTGGGATCCAGCTCCTGGCATCTCCCAGACTGGGGTCAGCCCGTCCACTTCAGGGGATGCCCTTTTTCATGGAGGGAGGGAAGTGAACCTCCTTGAGCTGGGCTCACAGGGCTACCTCCCTTCTCTGCTCCCATTTTGCTGATGAACCTATTGCTCCTCAGATGAATTCCACTTTTGGAAAGATTTCTAGCATTCCCAGGGTTGCTGCAGGGCAGGAATGCATCCACACAAAGCCTGGATGTGAGCTGTGACTGAGAGATCCTAGTGATGCTCAGTTTTTAAATTCTTAATCACGGACACACAGTGCTAACTCAGGCTAATGAGACATGGAACATCCATCCAGCTGCTGGGAGCAGCAGGATGGGAAAGCCACACCTGATTCTGCTCCCCAAACACCCTAGGCAGAGCTGCTGGAGCCAGGAGGGTGTGGTGTGTGCTGGGCTGTGCCTGCACCTTCCCCATCAGCCCCTAAAAGAATCAATTGCCCATCACCTCTTTTTGGCCTTTGGTTAGTCACAGCTGCAGCCTCTGGCATGATGTGGCAAGTGAAAGAGATTTATGGCCACCATCCCATATCTCCTGTTTCTCCAGCAGCATTCCAGGGAGCTGAGCAGAGCTTAGGGGCCCCCAGCCTGTGGCACCCCAGGATTTGCTCTCCAGGGCTGTGCCATTTTGCAGCAAATTACCAAAGAGGAAGCATCTGGATACTCACCCCCTCCTGTTGTGGTGGCTGTGGTTGCCAGGCTGGCAAAAATATCTGGTGAGTTTTCACTTCCATAGGCAGAAGGTTCCTGTAAAGGGCTCTGGGAGCTGTACCTGGCACGCCAGCCTGGTGTGGGGCTGCTGGGGGTCTGTGCCCAGGACACCCCAAAGCAGCCTTTGGGCTGGGACTGCCCTTGGGGTGAGGGGTGGTCTTAGGGATGGGGGTGAAGGAGCCCAGACTCTGCTGCTGCCTCTGCCCAGCCCTGGCCCTGTCACCTGTTGCAGATGGAGAGCTGGAGAAGGATGAGCTGTGAGTAACCAGCAGTTCGTGGAGCACATCCAGGGTTGGAATAGCAGGATACAGAGCTCCCAGAATGGGAGATGCCATATTTTCTGTCTGGCAAGTCATTACCCTTCTCTGTGCCTCAGTTTCCCCATCTGGGAAGCGAAGACCCTGACCTACCTCACAGGGCTCATGTGAGGACCCCCTGAAGCACTTGGAGGGCAGCCAGAGCTTCACTAACACCTGCTTCAATTTTCACTGAGTCTGGGGGAGCAGGTTCCCAGAGCCACCACGGGGCACGGTGACAACTTCGGCTTAGTGTGCCTGGCTGTCCTCCCCCTCTGTCACCAAATCCCACGGGGAGCCACCCTGGGCTCAGACCATGCAAACAGCAGTCCCAGCCACAGGCACATGTCCCCTGACAGGGGCTGAGGATGCCCAGGGACCACCACCCTGTTTTCCTTCATCCCAAGGGATTTATCTCAGAAACTGTTTTGCCACTGTGGTCTTTTGGCCCTAAATCTGTCCCGAAGGCTCCTGAGGCCCAGGAAGGTGCCAGAAGGAGCTTTCTGAGGCTGCTTCATCTCAGTCTCCTGCTGAACATCCAGGGCAGGACAGATGCCCAGGCAGGAATGGATGGCCGGGCTCTGTTGGGAACATCGCCACCCTGCCTTCAGCCCGGATTTGCAGAGTGGGCTTCTCTGTACTTGAGAGGCTCCCCCTCTTCTCTTGCTCCTAAATCCTCCCCTTGCACAGCATGGAGGACACAGAGCAAGTTATCAGATTGTCCTCCCGTTTTATACTAATTTCAAATGACTCGTAACATTCAGGATGTTTGTGGAGGAGGGCTCGAGGGATCTTTTTAGCATCTCATGTTTTTCACCATCCATCCTTGTTCAATCAGTATTTTATATTTAACACAGTATTGGGTCAAATACAAACAAATGTAAGGAAGATAACGCTAGTGGATATTGTTTCCTGTGGAGTAGGATCGAAATAAAAACTCAAGATACCTCACTCTTGCCTGCTTGTTAAATCAAAATTAGTTCCCCTGCAGCACCTGGAAATAAACTCATTTTCTGTCTGACTCATCCCGCACAGCTTTGCTCCCTGGTGAGGAGAGGAGCCACTCAGCCAACTGCAGGGTGCTGGGATGCTGAGCACTGACTCACCTTGGTGCAGGGATGACATTGCCAGCTGCTGAACAAACAAACAAACAAACAAATCAATCAATCAGTGAGTGTGCTGACAGTACCCCTGTGCCCAGAGGTGCTGTCTGAAAGACTCATCAGCATCTCAGCACAGCAGCTTCAGCAGAGCCCTCCACCCCTGCTCCAGCCCTGCCATTTCCATCCTCCTGGCTGAGTCAGAAGTCGAGGTGTGGAGCCCCAGGGCTGGCACTGCAGGGGGATGAAGAATGCCAGAGCCACAGAGGAGGAGAAAATCTGTGGCAGACTGGGCAGAGGGTAAGCACAGCTCACTGCTGACCCCACAGGGGAAACCCACATGGAAACCCACATCACCCAGCAGCTCCCACCAGCCTCTCCCGTGGGCACTGGCTCCTCTTGGAGGGGGAGAATTTGCCCCCATGCTGGAGCTGCCTGCTCTGGCCTCTGCACACCCATTGTCTGCCCTCTGTGCCATAATTACACGGGGCTGAATTCCCCCAGGCTGCCATGCTCAGCGGCTTTCCCAGAAATCCAGGGAGGGTTCCCTGCTTCCAAGGGCAGCTGAACTCACCCCGAAACCTGACCCACAACTTCCACCTCGCCCATCATTTCTTTGCTGCTGGCAATTGGGCTGGACTGGGAGGCCTCCTGACTTTGCTTTGGTGCTGTCATTCCCAGAGGGTGTCTGGGTGGCAGAATTGCTTTCCCACCCAGAGCACCCTGGACAGGGAAACAGCCCTTTACCGAAAGGAGACATTTTCACCAAGGGAAGCAGAGCATCAGTGGCCATCTCAACCTAAACAACTGCCCAGTGCAATAGTGATCCACCCCTTACTCCTTCCAGGCACCAGCCTGTGTGCAGCCTCAGCAGTCTCCAGGTCAGCTCTGGAGCTGGTTTGATAAAACCTGTTTGGCCAAAGCCAGCCTGTGCAGCTGAGGTGTTTCTGCATGCAGAGCCCTGCCTGGCTCGCTCCTGGCATTTTCATAGAATCCTAGAAAGACTTGGGTTGGAAGAAACCTTAAAGCTCATCTTGTTCCAACCCCTGCTATGGGCAAGGACACCTTCCTCTAGACCAAGGTGATCAAAGTCATATCCAACCCAGCCTTAAACACTTCCAGGGATGGGGCAACCACAGCTTCTCTGGGCAACCTGTTCCAGGGCTTCACCACCATGAATTTATTCCCAATATTCCATCTAACCCTGCCCTTTGTCAGTGGGAATCCATTCCCCCTTGTCCTTTCACTACATGCCCAAAGTCCCTCTCCATCTTTCTTGGAGCCCCTCTAGGCACTGGAAGAGGCTCTAAGGTCTTCCTGGAGCTTTCTCCATCCTGATCACCCTCAGCTCTCTCCCAGTCTGGCTCCACAGGAGAGGTGCTCCAGCCCTCGGAGTATCTTTGCAGCCTCACGCCAGCAGCTCCACGTCTTTCTGTGCTGAAAGATATTCTGAAATATATTTGTGAAAAATATTCTGTGCCCCAGCGCTGCATGCCCAGGTGGAGTCTCACAGACTGGGGCAGAGGGGGGAAGAATCCCGACCCTTCCTAAATCCCGACCCTTTCCCTCATCCCAACTCTTCCCCAGTCCTGACCCTTCCTAAATCCTGACCTTTCCTAGTAGCTACCCTTCCCCACATCCTGACCTTCCCAAATCCAGACCCTTCACCACATCTTGACCCTTCCCAAATCCCGATCCTCCTCAAACCCCGATCCTCCCCAAATCCCGACCCTTCCCAAAATGCCGACCTTCCCCAGTCCCGACCTTTCCTTAAATCCCAACCATCCCCAAATCCCTCCCCTCCCCTCCCGCTGGNNNGCGGGGGCGCCGCGGCCGCAGTCGCTCCGCCCCGGCGGGACGGGACCGGCCCTAGGTCCCCGCCAGCCCCGGCGGCTCCGGGCGCTGCGGCCGCGGGGAGCGCCGAGCCTGCCCCGCTCCGGCCGTGAGTACGGGGGCTGCGGGGGGCGGACCCTACCCCGGGGATCCCTCTTTCTCGGGGGGCAGGTGCTCGCTGTTGAGTCCCCGGATACCCTCGCTGCGTCGGGCGGGAGCGTTTGTTTCTCGTCCCCTGGGAAGCGGAGGCGGGAGGAGCGCGGCGCTCGGGGCTTGTCCGGGTGCCGNNCGTGGGAGACCCGCGCTGCCCGCGGAGCCGCAGCGGACTCGGCCGGCGGGAGGGCTGTGCCGGGCAGCGCAGGGACCCTGTCCCATGGCCGGGCACTCGGGGAGCCTTCCCCACACTGCCTGTCCCTGAGGGTCCGTGTCCCATCACATATCCCTTGGGATCCTCCCCGTTCTTTACCCCTTGGGCTCCTTCTCCCCGCTGAACTCTCCTCGGAATCCTTGTCCCCATTCCATAGCCCTCAGGATCCATCTCCCCGCTGCACGCTCCTTGGGATCCTTCTCCCAGTCTCATGCCCCTTGCACGCTCCCTGGGATCCCTCTCCCCATTCCATACCCCTTGGGATCCTTCTCCCCGTTGCATGCCCCTTGGGATCCTTGTCCTCTCTCACAACCCTTGGGATCCCACTGCTATCCCACACCCGCCATGTCACCTGTATTCAGCCCCTGCCACTGTGGTGGCATCCCAGGCCGTGGCAGGGAGGAGCTGAGATGATCTGTGGCCGTGTGAGGCCGCAGCAGTTTCATGCTGAGTTGTAACTTCAGCAGAGAAAACTCAGGGGAGTTTGCTACTTGCTTGGGAAGTGCTTATTTTCAGCTCTCTCCAGGACCAGTTAATTATCGCCGGGAAAAAAAAAATTATTGCTAAGATCTTATAATTAGGCAGCCTATGGAGACTGTGGAGCTCGGGAGGCAGCAGAAAGCAAATGCTTTTTGTGCAGTGTTTCTGGCGTGTGTGAATAGATGCCCGGGAAGAGGGCTGGCATTTGCACTGATGCATTACCGGAGAGCTGGTGCACGTTGGCGGCTCAAAAGAACCTGAAAAATAATTACAGGGGGGAAAAAACCAGAGAAAAGAAAAGCTGCTGAAAGGACTCCTGTTGTCCTTGTGGAATCAGGTCCCAGGCTGTTACAATGTTTGTGGAGCGATAGATGCCTTTGGGACAAGCAGTTCGTGCTTGCGGGGCTGCCTTGAACCCTACTGAACAGTGCCGGGGCCGCGGGGTCCAGGCTGCCTGCTGCTAATAATAACGTGGTAAGGAGTTTACCCGCCCTGATCCGGCTAAAGACGGCAGCGAGGGAGCCATGGACATCACCAGCCTCCGATCTGCCCCTAGATTAGATGGATAAAACTCGCAGAAGGAAAGGCTGGGCTCTGGAGCGGAGGCTGATCCCGAAAGGAAAGGAGTGGGGGGCTCCAGTCGGGTTTTACCCCGGCAGTGGGGATGGGATCTGCAGAGGGGCAGGATTTGGAACAGAGGGGTAGGATTTGGAGCCGAGGAGCGCACGTCAAAGCCACCAGGGCGTTCTCATTTCCTTTGCTCTCTGAGTTCTAATTTGTTCCACATTGCAGCGGCCTCTCCCTCCACTTGCAGCATCCAGGCTGCGGTCAGTGCCGTTAGTCCGAGGCTGCCACTCCAGCGGTTTCCATCCAAAAGAAAAAAAGAAAGAAAGGCAGAAAAAAAGGGAAAAAAAAAGGGAGAAAAACTTCAAGCAAAGATCTGAGGAAACAGCTTTTCTGGTTCCTATTCTGGGTTGGTTATAGCTGAAATCTCACCACCCATCTGTGTGCTGGGATGAGCCCCGGGGAAATTCCAGATGATTAAAAAGTGCTTTAACAGTGTTGTTGCTCTTCCCAAAAGGGAATAAGATGACCTGGTAGCTACAGGTTGATTGGCTTGATAGCATCCCCCCAGGGAGAAGAGGTAGAAACCTGGCTCGGGCTTGAATTGATTAAAGACTTCAGCACCAGGAATAAATTCCTGCCATCCAACGTGGCTATATGGAAAATAACTCCTGGCAAGTAGAAATTATTTCAGTCTCCAACACGAGAGGTGAGTCTCTGGCTGTAATACACTTCTGAGAAGCATTTGAGTTATGGGAGGTGATATTCTTGTAAAAATCTGCACTTTCCAGTATTAAAAAAGTCAATCCAGTCCAGTATTTAGAGCTGACATTGCACAGTGTCAAGAAAGCTGGTATTAAATAAACGTGATCCATTTCCAAGGCAGTTATCAGGGAGATTATCACTGCTGGGCACTGCTAGCTGGTAACATGGACTTGGTGTTTTTATCACTAATCTGGAAGAAAGGAGATGGAAATGACTTCTGGAAAAACCTGGATCTGACCCAGAGCAGCTGAGTGTTAATGGTTTGTTCAAATCCGGGTGGTAAGCTGAGTGAGCGAAAGGCATCCTAACGAGCAGAATGGAACATGGAAATCTTTTACACCCAAAAATAATAACTGTGGCTGTACGTGGTTTCCTGTCCCTGATCTGGATGGTAAATTTTCAGCTGGAGCTGCCTGCAGATGCTGGAAGAGGCAGCAAAGGGGCTCACCAGGCAGCAGTTTGGGGGGTGGCTGCCTGTCTGTCCCCATTTCTGCACTGGAGAATTGAAAATTTCCAGGCTAATGTGCAATTTGTCTCTGGGAAGAAAAAAAAAATAATTGCAGTTATTTGCATTTCTGGTCAGAACAAACTTTGGGCCTATGGCAGCCAAATCCAGTCTTTCCTTCTCAGCAGAGGAGATGTGGAATCTGAGGGGAAGGGACCAAGGGGCTGCAGAAAGGATCTTGCAGCTGGAGAGGAGGGGGCCATCCAGTGAGTCCACTCATAAATCAAATCAAATCAAAGAGAAAAGAGGAGGGCTTGGCAAAAGCATCTAAATACTCTTGCAGAGGAGAAAATACGTGGTAGCCAAAAGCTCGTTAATTGAGCAGAGAAAAGATGGCAAGAATCAATATCTGGCAGCTGAGGGCAGACAAATTGGAAATAAGGCATAAATATTTTACCAGGAGGAGAGATTAATCATCAGAAGAACGTGGAGCAGCAGAGGTGGGGTCAGCCCCTCTCTGCCTTTTGCAAAGGACCCGCAGAGTTTCTCCCACAGCCCCGAGGCTGGGCCAGCAAGAGGCACTGGATCAAACCAATCGAGGCCCTGATTAGGTGATTTAATTAGAGGATGATGCATTTATCTTTCATCACGGTGGAGTCATGGAAAAGAGTTCTCGTGCCCTGATGGCGCTTTCTTGAGGAACACCAGTGAAATCCCTGGCAGCACTTGGCGGATGCTTCTTTTACCTTTGTCTCTTGGTCACCAGTGGTTATATTCCCTCAGATCTGTGGTGGGAAGGCGAGGGGACAGTGCTTGGTGGCTCTTCTTGATGTCCAGCAGAACAGAGATTCAGGAAAACAAATCTCAGTGAGCATCCCAGCATGCCGTGGCTGCTGGGGGAAGGAGCTGGTCCAGGGCTTGCTTGTCCACCTGTGGGTCAGAGTGTCCCCAGCCTGGCATCCCTGGGGACACATGTGCTTAGGAGAAAGAGATAAAGGTCACAGGGCTGTTGCTGGTTCCATCTCCTCCCCTTCTGCTTTCCTTTCTTTTCCTCCTGCTTCCTGTCCTTTCCTTCCTCCTGCTGTTCTCTCCCGGTCTCCCATGCGATGGGGTCGGTGCTGTTGGTTATAAGGGGTACAGATGTGGTTCAGTAGCCCACATGCAAACATCAGGACCGTGTTGCAGAACCTCTGAGCCTTCCAAACGCAGCACACTGCGAGCAGCTGATGTCCGTGAGCAGCCCAGGACCTCTCCTCCTCTTCCTCTCTCAGAAACGTGACAGACGCCTGCCCAGGATGATGCACAACGAAGAGCAAAGATTGTTTTGAGAAGGAGGATAAATGGAAGGGAAAAAGGCACGTGAGAAGGATGGCAAGGTAGGGAGAGGCTTTTCCTGAGCGCTGGGTGGGGGCACTGGGAAGGAGGTGCTCACCCATAACGGGAGCAGGAGCCTCAGGAAAGTCCCCGGCGGTTGCAGAGTCACTTGTGGTGATGGAAGGACATGTGGTGGCCACGTGAATACCACGGGCATTTGTCACAGCTCTGCAGAGCTCAGACAGAGCTGGCTGTGGAAAATAGCTGGTTTTGGTGTGGTCAGGCACTGGCTGTGAAGAGGTGAAGGATTCCAGACACAGATCTCGCTGGGAGGCAATCCCAGGCTTTTGACTAATTCCTGCGTTGTTAGAGAGACAATGCCATGAACGCTGGAGAAAGGGACTCGGGAAAGTCTGGATCGTGCTCCATAGCTGCAGGCTAGCATCCTTCTAGGGAACTGGCCTGCAGTGAGAAAGGGGCTCGGCTGGGCTGGGGATGCCCAGGAGCACGGGTCCCACTGACCTGCTGGCAGGTGTGACGCCGCTGCTGGCAGGTGTGACACTCGTGTGGCTCGTCCCCAGCAGCTGGGTGCAGCTGGAGCATCCCCGCTCCCGCAGCGGGGCTCGGCGGGATCACAGGTACCAGAGATTTCCTCCCGGTGGGAGATGCCGCCGTGTCCGCCGTGCCTGAGCGCACGGATGTGGGAGGAGCCCGTTTCGTTATCATCTTATCCTGTCCATTGGAGTCCTCAGGGGGATTAACACGGCGTGTGTGCTGCTGTCCCCAGGAGAAGGCTGTGATTTCTCAGGTCACCCAGGCTGGTGCCTGGTAAAATCACACCGGTGCTGCTCTAGATGCTGAAAATTGGGGTAACCAGGCTGGCACCTCCTCCTGATCCAGGCTTCTCATTTTTCTCCTGGTGAAACGTCTTTGCTCCTGAACTCTGTAGGAGCTGCATTTGATAGAAAGAGCAGAAAAAATAGTTGAGCTATAAATAACACATTCAAAACCAGGCAGGGACCTGCAAGAAGCAAGGATGGTGTTTCTGTGATGTGGGCTTGGAGGAATGATTTTGCCACCAGCAGATGGTAAATGGTTTCCCTTTGTGCTGGGGGTAGTTCAGGGTGGAGGAGATTAAATCCATGAAACCAGTGATTTGATGACAAAGTTTTGTCTTTTGCATCCTTGATGACAAGGTCCTGTAGGGACTCTGGGACAGTTTTCCTTCTGGTCAATGTTAATGAGGGCTGTGCTGGAGGCCTGGGGCAGCTGTTCCTGAACCTGACTGTCTGCCAGCGCCCTGACCTGCTCCCCAGGTCGGGGCTGCCACGGCACTCCCAGGAGATGTCACACAGCAGACATCAAGGGATGTCCCCAGGGATGTCCCCAGCAGGAGCCTCAGCTCTGGGCTCAGCTGGAGAGGGAGGAGCAGCAGTGCCAGAGCCCCAGCCCCATCCCTGCCTCAGTTTCCCCACTTGCAAGGTGGGAGCAGGATCATCCTTACCTGAACCCAGTGAGTTGGGGTGAAGTTCTGGGGTGATAAAAAACACAAGGTCCTCAGTCTCGCTGTCTTGTGCCAGGACTCCTGCCCTTCAGCACCCCAGGAATCAGTTTTAGAACCAGCAGGTTGGGGAGAAGGACAAACCCCAGCATTTTCACAGTCCTGGTGGGGCTGGGAAAGGGGTGACTTGGGGTGCAGCCGTATTGCAGGATTACAGAGCTCCAAACACATCCTTAGCACCTGGTGCCTCAGTTTCCCCATCTGCAGCATTCCATGGGCCTCTGGCTATGGGATGGAGTGAGGCACATCCTGCAGCAGCCCTCCACGCACAGCTTGGAGGTGTTTCTGGGTTAGAAGGTGACCTCTTCCATTAGCAGCAGGGACTCTCTTTTTTCCTGAATTAGATGGTGGTTTGGAGGCTTTCCAGGCCCACATCATTCTGCCTGATAGCGCTGAGCTTGCTCTGGAGGCTGTGCCCGAGCGAGCTGGGGCTACAGCTGTGGGAAGCTGCTGGCACCTCGTGTGTCCCCAGCCAGGAACAGCTGGGTCAGCCCAACTCTGCCAGCTGTGGATGGGACATTTTGGGGTTCCTCTGTGTGTGCATGGAGTCCCTGCCTGTTATAAATCTGGGGGTGAGGGAGTTCCCAGTTCTGTCCCAATCAGGAGTGCTCAGACTGTCTTTCCAGACCTCCCCTGCCAGCCCCAGTGTGGCTGTGGGTTATCAGCACCATGCAAGCCCCAGGTGCTGGTGCAGCCAGGATGGGATTTCAAAACCATCTGCAGATGGTGACAGTGACATCAGACAGGAGTGTTACCCACCTACATCCAGAGGTGATTTATGGTTCCCAGTCCATTCCAGGGGATTGAGGAACACTGGGAGCTGCCACACAGCCTTGGCCACATCTCCTCCAGCCACTGCCCACTCAGGGCTGCCCTGAGCAGCCTTGCCCTGGGCTAACGTGACAAGGGCAGCCTTGTCAGCGGTGCCACCCTGGTCCTGAACGTCCTCCACAAACAAGCAAGGGCCAAGAGATTTGCCAGAGTCAGGACATTTTTAGAAAGGCTAATTAAAGCCCATTTTCACCCTGTGCCTCTCCCTGAGCAAAAGCATTTAGCAGTGACCTCAGAGTGAGTGAATTTGCACTTGAGCTTTCCATTTCACCTCTAAAAAATGGGATTGCTCTGTAAACTCGTTAGTGAAAGTAACTCCTGATGCCTTGGCTCCTGACCAGGATGGGCCCCGCCAAGTCCTGCTGGGCTCTGCTTTCCTCCCACTTCATTTTGCTTGGGTAAGAGGGACCTCTTGGTACACACCATGGAGAAATATGGGGCCTCTCCAGGCTCTGTTTTCAGGGACAAATCCATCCAGGGGTAACTATGCTGGTGCCAGGCAGCTTGGCTGAGCTTTTCCACTGGTGTTTTGGGTTACGCAAGGGAAATGGCAGATCAAGGGAGGGCCACCTTGGGGGTGACAGTGGCTCCTCCTGGCCACCATCTCGCTCTCCCCTGCTGCACATCTGGCCTCCAAACCCGCTCACCTTCCCCTTTCTGCTTTTCCCTGCCCAGCTGTGCTTCATGACAACCTCCCGCACCATGTTTTACGGGCCGTCCTCCACCATGGCCCCGCCGTCCAAGAGCCGCCTGAAGCGCCAGAGCCGCCTCTTCTCCCAGGTGCTGTACCGCACCCTGAGCTACAAGGACCGCGGCTCTGCCACCCCGGTGGCCGCCGAGGACGACCCGGCCGAGCTCTCCACCCAGCTCTCGGCCCCTGGCATCCTCAAAATCTTCGGGGGCAACATCTGTGCGGGCACCAACTACAAGAGCGTGCTGGTGACGGGCAGCTCGGGCGCTGGGGAGCTGGTGAAGGAGGCCCTGGAGCGCTACGGGCTGAGCCAGCTCAGCGCCGCGCAGTACGCGCTCTGCGATGTCATCGGCCGCTTCCAGGGCCCCGAGAGGCAGTGGCACACAGAGGGGCTCAGGGTGCTGGGTGACCACGAGAAGCCGCTGCTCATCCAGGACCTCTGGAAGCCCAGGGAAGGCTTCTCGCGCCGGCTGGAGCTGCGCAGGAGGGCGGAGGTGGAGGAGATGGCGGCCAGGGATGTGGACACCACCACTGCAGGTCAGAGCTGGGTGTGGGGCAGGGAGAGGGGTTGGGTGCACCCCCAGGAGCCCTCCCACACTCACAGCTTTCACACGTGGTTTGGGTGCAGGGGGTGGTGGCCACATTTTAGCTGCAAGGCTCCTGGGTCTCAGCACTCTTGTGCATCAGTTTGGTGTCTGTGACCTCAAATATTTACCCCAGCTGGTTTAGGGGTTAATAACAAACTCTGCCCATGGCTGGGGAGCAGCAGGCAAGAGCATCAGTGCTTCCTGCTCTTCCCATCAGTGAGCCAGCACCATGGCATCCCCAGCTTCGTGCCTGCTCCCCTGCATCCCCATCTCCCTCTGGGCATCCCCCAGGCCTGACACCCCGGGCAAATCTGCAGGAGCAATTAAGGAAAATGAAAAGCTAATGAAAAGAGAGCAATGTAGGGCAGGAGAGCCCCTGCAGCAGTGCCTGATGGAGGCCAGGGCTGGCAGGAGTAGATAAGTGCATCATTAGGAACCAGCAGGTTAATAAGTGACCCCAGCACACAGTAATGAAGCTTTTCCTCCTCCCGCCCTCAGATAAAAGCCTTGTGAGGATGAGGGCAGAAAGGTTTAAAACCAGATTTTTACTTGCACAATGTGCTGGCTGGGTCAGACCTGCTGACAGAGGGGTCTGGACCAGGCTCCAGAGGTGTCAGCCACAGGATTTTGCTGGGATGGGCCCCAAGCAGTTCCTCACACGTGTAGGAAAAGGCTGTTACTGTCAGAACTAAACTGATGATGATGCAGGATTACTCTGTGTGCTTGGCAAAGAAGAGCCAAGTTTCTGCCCCACCAGCAGCAGAACAAATGGTCCAACCTGTCCCATGCTGGGGGGAACACAGCTCCTCTCCCGCCCATCCTAACAAAGGCTGGAAGGAACCCAGGCACACGGTGAGGGAATCCAGCTATGGGCATTCCAGGGAAGAGCAGAGGCGGCTGGAGCCCACCCAGCTGCAGTTTTCAATTGGGATTTCACCTGTTTCTTGAGGAGATAGGGCTGTCTCCATCCTCACCATGTCCAGTCTGTGGCTGCTCGGAGAGAGGATGCCACAGATGGTCCCAGCTCATTGCATGTGGGACACAGAGGTGGCTCCTGCCAGAGCCTGGGTCGAGGAGGTGGATGCTCTGCTCTTCTCTCCAGCTTTCTCCAGCCAGGATCGGAGAGATATGAAGCACTTTGGGAGAGCAGCAGCTCTAAAAACAGCTTCTGTTGAATAGAGGGAAGGGCAAAAGCCAAGTGCAGTGGTTGCAGCACACGGTGGGTAGGGCCATGTGGCAGCTCCCTGCAGCCCAAGGTCACATCCACTCAGCCTCAAATCCTCCCCCTCACATGCAGAAAGCAACTTTGCTCCCCATGACCTGGATCCTGGGTGGGCTGGGAGCCGTGGGAGTGCAAGGCTGGCTCCCACACAGGCAGGGGAAGCAGCAGGGTCTGGGCTGCCCAGCACGGGAGCAGCATTGAGCTGGCCTGGGACTGGCACCCTTTGGGCATTTCCAATGGAGGAGCAGTTCCTGACAGCATCCTGTGCTCTGCATCTGGAAATAAGCCCGTTAGGCTTTCGTTATCACTTCATTTGTTTCAGCACTCCTGGGTGGGGCTGTGGAAATTCCCCATTTTTTAACCTTTGGGCATTTTCCATAGCTGACCAAGCTCTTCACCCGCAGTCAGGCTGTCTGCTCTGCAGACTACACAGCCCACAGTTGTCTTACCTGGTAAAATCTCACTCCTGCAGCCCTTTCTTTTGGTGACACCAGGGGCTGTGTCACCAGTCTCACCCTGTGCTGGTAGCCCTGGGATGCTGCGGGACTGACTCCACCCTTTCCTCATCTGCAAACTGCCAGGAGTGAATGTGAGTGATGCAGCCTGTGACCCAGCACCCCAAAAAGACACAAAACTCCTGGTGTAGGGGGTATGCCAATGAATGCCCTCCACCAGAGTCACCCTTGTCACCAGGCTCAGGCTGGCAGAGGTCTCCTTGCTGAGCAGCAGCTGCCTGCCCAGGGTGGTGAGGCACTGGCATAGAAAACACAACATCTGTGCAAAAATAAAGGGAATTTAGGCTTGAAACTCCCTCAGAGAAAAGCGGAGGGATGCTCAAATCATCCCCAGGGCAATACCTGCAGGCCCTTCCCCACCCAGGGCATCACTGGAGCAGCAGGACTGGGATGACTGGGACCAAAGGGGTCATGCAGGTGCGTCACTGGCTGGAGGAAAGGCTCCACATCCATCCGTGACCTGTTAGCAAATAGCTTAAGAGTTTTATTTGCTCAGTTACCCATTATCCTAATTAGTTTATTAGCTGCTTCCCACTGGGGAGGACAGTGCTTGTGCCACTAATTAGCAGCACAGGTAGAGCCTCTCTGCAGCAAACGAGGCAGCTCCTCTCTGCCTGCTACCCCCAGCCCTGCTCCTTTTGGGGAGCACAGAGGCAGCAGTTATGGAGATGTAGGGAAAACACCCACAAACTGGAGGGAGGTGCAGCACTTGGCATCTCAGTGGCATTCCCTTTCCCAAAATATCCCCGTTTTGTACCAGGTCCCATGCTGACTGGAGCTTTCCCAAGAGGCTGGAGGCTGAACTGCACACTCAGCTCCAGAAACTTGGGATTTAAGCCTATTATTCTAAAAGATGCTCTAGCAAGTGCCTTTGAGGATCTGGCTTTGATATACCTCAGCACAACTGCATCCAGGGAAGATTCCCTGCAGAGTCTGCAGAGCAATTACATTAGGAAGGACTAGCCTGGTCTTAGTCCCTCCTGGGTACATTCAAAGCATTTCTTTTTTCCTGGGGCCCATGGAGTTATTTGTTGATTTATTTCTCAGCCAGGAAAAGCGAACCTCTTTCCTCAGCTGAAAAAGAAGCAGATCCCAGCCAAGATCCCAGGCACCACAACTCACAGTTTTTCCCCTGGGTTGCAGGATGAGTTTAGAGGCAGCAGCTTGGTGGGGTCTGGTGGGTGCTGCCCAAGGGGTGCCCAGCTCTCCCTAAGGATGTGATCCAGCCCTGTGTTAGGATCTGATTAGTGAGAAATGCCTCTGCCTGAACTGAGGTGCAAACAAGACAAAAGCTGAAGTAAATAATACAGATTTTATTAGCAATCAATACGAGGTAGAGAGAGAGAAAGAGAAAAGAGAGGGGATAGAGAAGGAGAGAGCACTCTTGTTTTGAGCTGGTGGTTTCTTGGGTTGGTGGTTGTGGATCTCCCCCTGCCAGAATTGCCTCTCACTCAGTCAGAGCTGATTCAGCACAGTTGCTGAATTGCTTCTATTAGTTTCTTCCTTATCTTGGAAGTTCTGCCAAATGTCCTTGTGGCCTGTAAATTCTGTGTTCTTTGTGCCCACTATCAGTGGTACATCCTTTTTCCCAAGCTTTGTTAACCTCCCCTGAGGCCTGAGGTCATTGGAGCTTGTCCAGCCCTAAACTTTAACAAGGCCTAACACCCCAACAGTAGTACCTCCTTTCTCCAGTCCAAGTCCTGGCTATCCAGGGAGGAATGTAAAATTTGGGGGTGCTCTTTGACTCCTTACACACTGTTCCCATCCCAATCTCCTTGTGGATTCAGCAGCCACTGGCTCTGCTCTGGTCAGGCTGCACTGGAGATGTTCAGTCTGAGTTTTGGGTGGGATAACCTGCACATGCTTGGGAGGACAAAACAGTACCAAAGGATGAAAAAAAACTAACCCAGTTTTATGGAGGGACTTGTTATGCTCAGGAAAAGAGCTGTGTTTATCTTTCCAGCACAGCCCTAGTGTTAGTGGGAGCCTGTGATGGGGGCTCTATCGTCAGTGAAAAAGCAGCTTTTTCCTACACAAAATAAATACAGAAGCTTCCTTTCCCCTCGATAAGGGGCTGGTGATGGTCTGTCTCTGCAGGCAGTGGGACCCCAGTCCTGGCAGGCCCTGCTCTGTCCCACTGAGCTCCAGCTGCTCCCCAGGATCCAGCCCCACTCCTCCCTGCTCCCACAGGCTGGTCTGGGATCTGCATTGCCCCAGCTGTCCTTCATCCCTCTGTCCCGTTTCCACAGTGTGGGTTGGGGACAGAGCTCCTGGGGGGGAGCTGAGGTGTCCTGCAGACACGTTTGGGGTGGCCTTTGGCATCCCCAGCAGTGTGGCTTGGGTGGGCTCGTTGTTCTCCCTGGATGTCACATCCGTGCCGTGCCCGGGATGGGGATGGGAGTGGGGCCAATTGCCTTTTTAAGAAGGACACGGGGCAGAGGACCTTGGGGTGGCTTGGCTGTGCCTTGCCCTAATCCCAAGGCATGTAAACAGCAGGGGCTATTTTCTCCCTGTCCCACACCCCCCCATCGCCATCTCTTTGATTTTCCCAGCAAAGGAGCACTCCATTTAAAACAAACAAACAAAAAAAATGTATTTCAGAACCAGCAGCCCATTCCTCACCAAATAAGGCAGATGATTTTTTTTCTTTTTTTTGTATCTGAGCTTGTGAGTGTCCCTTTAAGCAGCCCTGGGCGCCAGGCTCTCTGCTTTGCCGTCCCCAAATCCTGCCAG
Source organism: Rhabdornis inornatus (assembly GCA_013397075.1). NCBI lineage: Eukaryota > Metazoa > Chordata > Aves > Passeriformes > Rhabdornithidae > Rhabdornis > Rhabdornis inornatus. The sequence goes on from VWZS01006622.1 coordinate 135,550, forward strand.
CTGTCCCCAAATCTCGCTGTCCAAAGCCTGGTCGGCCGAGCCGGGAGCACCAGGGCTCTGGCTCTGGTGCTGCACCGACAACGCTGCACTGCTGCTCCTGCAAGCAAATCCTTTAGGTTTTTTCCCTCTCTTCGTCGCCCCCGAATGCCAGTGACCTGCTCCCAGGAGGCTGCCCAGCTGAGGTACGAGCATCACCCCTCGGACACACAACTTCCTATTTCTCCTGCAGAGCTCAAGCCACGCTTGCAGCACGGAGGGACCTCCCCGGGTCTGGGGGTGCCATGTGAGGGGCTGCTTTTGCAGCCCGGCCAGGCCTATTCATTCACTCCAGCTCCTGTTTGTCTCACGGACAGACAGCTCTGCCCGAACTGATGCTTGGGAGAAGTTAATTACAGCTTGCTCCTGCTGCAGCCGGGCTCCACTGCAGCTCCCATGCCTGGCTGATGCTCCGGGGAATTGGGGGGGGGTCCCTGCATTTCCCACTTGCTGCTGGCGACTGGGTGCCGAAGGGCTGAAAGCCGAATTCGGGCTCTTTTTTTTTTCTTTTTAGCAATAATTGAGTGCGATTTCATTTTAGCAGGGATTTCCTCTCCCCCCAGCCCTGCAGTGTGGCCAGGGCAGATGGGGGATACTATGGACCAGCTGCTCTCCATTCAGTGAGGTTTGGGGGCCAGGGGAGGGCTGGGACACCCCCTTTTTAGCGGTGGCATTAGGATACTAAACTCTCCGCGCCGGCGTCACCTTTCGGGGAGGGCAAAGGACCAGGGACACGAAGGCAGGGTTGGGTGCGCAGCGCCGGGAGGGTTCCNGGTACTCCCTCTACCAGTCCCCGCACCTCCTGCTCCTGCAGGGCTACAGCCAGCAGCATGTAAGCACCGCGCCGCCTCCTGCGCACCCCCCGCTTCTCTCCCACCCCCCAAAGCCCCCAAAGGGGAGCGGGGCTGCTTGCATGGCCGGAGCTGCTGGGGTCGAGGGAGGTGGTGGTTGTGGTGGTGGTGGTGGTGCGGGTGAACATCCTTTAGGAAATGGGCTTGGGACTTGCAGCCTTGTCCTCAAGTCTGTCCCCAGCCTGTCCCCAGGTACGGGGAACACGGAGGCAGCAGCTGTGATCCCCTGCAATGCCCCAGAGGGATGCAAGGTGATACCCGAGCAGCATCCCTGCCCCGGCCCGAGGGAGCGCTGGTTCTGCGGGTGCTGGCTGAGCTGCCCCGTCCCCTGTCCGGCTGCT